>CM069459.1:12100409-12172344 GCA_035610835.1 Ophiura sarsii | reverse complement strand
ATTCATAAAAACAGGGGAATAGACAAAAAAGGAGAATTAATACCCGAATGTTGAGTCAAGCATGAAACACTGTAAAAGTTGAAATTTTTTGCGCTACATTTATTTTCACATTTTTCGGCAAAAAATCAGCAAGCACGAAAATAAAAACACACAAATATATTAATTTTGTATGTAGGTCTATGAAAGGAAGCTCGAATCGCAAAAATAAAAACAAGCAAACTAGTTCAAAATGTGCAAAGCGTGAATATGTCCAAGCGCGAAAAATTTCCTTTTTAACAGTCGATGAGGAGGCTTGTGTAAAATGGTGTAATACTGCACAATATTCAGAGGACAGCGAAAATTGAAAATCAGTTAACAAATCTCATTAAATGTCTCATGTCTAAATTACTGCTTCTTAGAGTTGATAAACATGTTTCTTATTTCATCTGGCCAAAAGCATATTTGTTTAGTTCGCTCCAGTTACTGCATTTGTACTATTTTAGCTTGTGGAGTGGCATCTAACGTTGGCTACGGTATCATTTTATTTCTTACATTTGAACGCTTATTTTAAGCCCACGGGGAATAATACTTTTGAGCGATCGGATTATCCAATGACAGTAATGATGTAATGACAATCATACAATATTTATTTGGGCTGAATTATAATCTTGAGGGAAGTGTCAACCGAGACTGTTCCGCATAACTGCATCATGCATAACGTTATTAGTATGGTGTTTTATATCTATTTCATATTCATAAATGGATATTATAGCATTTTATAGCAGTATATGACATATTATATGACACTATTAATCAATGATGAGACCAGGTTTAATGGAGCATGCGCAATGTTTAATCTGTAACATCTTGTGAAAAATATGAATCTCACTTGAAAAATAAATAAATCAGGAGCTTGAAGATGAAAGGAAACATAGTTATACTGCCGATGCTTTGGAACCAGGCTGTTTATTTTAACAGAATAAATCGTATTCAAAATGAGGAACCAGCGCGATGCAGGGGGTAACTTTCAAGCTGCTGATAGTCAATTTCGAAAAATATGGTTCTTTTATTAAGTATGGCGACGGAGGAAAAAAACCCCTGTTCAAGACCGGAGCTACAGATTTTGTAAACATTTTTTTTTTGGGGGGGGGGGGAACAATTCAGGAATTGAATTTTGTGATTTTTGTGTTATTTTGAAGGGGGAAAAGGCCATAACTTCAGACAATTAATCTGAGAGGTCAATCAACCTGTAGGACATGGTTTTTATTATTATTATTATTATTTTATATTTTTTTGGCAACATCAAATCCATTGATCGGAGTTACAAATGGAAAATGTTGATTTTACACTTTTTGGGCTGCATCATACCTTCTACTACACTACAACTCTTGTTAATCAAAACTGTGAGTGTATATAAAATCACAAAAGATTTTTAAAAAATTATATATAAAATCCTATGTTTCTGAAGTCAAAAGTTTATGTTTTAAAATATCATAATCAGTGGCGTAGCTCAGGGGGGGACAGAACGTTTTTGTGCCCCCGCCCCCCTTTGTGCGCCCCGCCCCTCTCTTTGGATATAGTGTTTATATGCGGGGGTAACCATTTAAAAATGACCATTTTAGCTTGGTTTTTAAAAATAAATGACCATTTTTGTTAAAAAACTGCTTAAAACCCTGAGGATTGGCCAAAATTTGTTGACTATAGTGCTTTTTTGACTGGGAAACTTTGTGTCCGTGCGAAAAATTTTGACCGTGCGAATTTTTTTGACTTCATTTTAGAAATCTTGCCCCCCCCTGAAAAAAAACCTAGCTACGCCACTGATCATAATGCAACAAACTGGTTCAATTTGACCTCACAGAGCATGCATAATTCATCATACAGAAATACAATGTCCAATTTTTATAGTAGATAATTTGATAAATTAATTGATTTGGTACCATTTGTTGTCAGACAATAATAGGTAAGCTTTTAATGATTATCAATATCATTATTCGAAAACAAACTCAATCATATTTTGATGGTGCATTTTTTATCAACAATTTATATCTAATTATTGTAGTAATATTGTACAATATGTTACCAACTCAATAATTAAAAGTAAAATATAAATACATGTATCGTCTGGAAATCTCCTAGACTGCAATTCCACAACAAAACGATCAAACATTTATAAGCGATGATATTATCAAATAGAATGACAAAACCAATGCATTTAAAATGTATTCCATCAATAACATATTGGTTGTAATTACAATAAAAATAATACCACAAAGCAATGTGTCCTTCCGACTACGCAGAATTCTCCCGTCTCATGTATTAATGAATACAAAACCGTGCATAATTCTCTTTCATAAACCCTTCATATTTTCTTGTGACATACCAATTGCATGTTAATATAGATAGTAGTACCCTCTAAATTGACAATTTTCTCTCGTTTTATGAAATGCAGCATTCTCTGTACACGTGATTTTCATGCAACTCTTTATGAATTCTAAATCATATTCAAGTTGATCATACCATTTGCCTTAATTTCACTGGCTGTATGTGCTTGCAATGATAAATAATGCACCGTTTTAGATTCACACAAGTTTAGTCAGTGTTGCTCACAAATATTGGCAAAGGTTGCCTCATCCACAGTGAATAGCCCAATTTTGTCCTTAACACTTTCCACGCGGCTATTAGTTATACCATACAACAACAAAAAATTCAGAAACCTTTCCCAACTTTCAAGGTCTACCTCAACGATTACTGAACCAATACTAGGGCATGTTTGTACTTATTTCAATGCATTTCTCATGGTGATTCCAAATATGGTAATGAAATTGAATAATTTTGACATTTTTGAAACATTTTGTCAACATTTGGAATGTCGTCTGCAGCTGCCTGCGCATGAAAAGCGTTATACCAATAATTATAATGTGACATGAAGCAAATAAAAAAAATTAAAATGGCCAACAAAACTTTAAAATAAATGTCATTCCCGTTGGAGAAATATAAAAACAGGATTTTAGAATACCTTACCATGTCATGTTTTTAACTGGATGGAAGAACATAGATACACGCATTGATCCGTTTAAATGGTGGGTATACATTATTACATTACGATAGCCACAAAATAAATCAAGGAACATATTGAAAGCTATAATTTGGATTTGCTAACAATATTGGTGAAATTTTGGTGTTGATAAGTAGCCCATATATATACCAATTTGGGCTACGAAGCCAATTCTTTAGCAACCCTACACATATTTAAAAGTGCACCTATTACCACTTTCCACACAGCTAATAGTTGTACCATACAAAACAGATTTTTCAGAAATCTTGCCCAACTTTCAAAGTCTATCTCAAGAATTACTGTACCAATTTTAGGCATGTTTGTACTTCTTTAAATGCATTCCTCATGGTGATTCCAAATATTGAGATGAAATTCAATAATTCTGACATTTTTTAAACATTTTGTTAAATTTTGGAATGTCGTCTGCAGACGCCCTGCCGCATGGAAAATGTTAAAGTCATGCAATATGCAATTTCACGATGAGCAAACTGGTTATGAATATTCACCCCTTTGTTTCACCTTATTCCACTCATACGGGTTGCTTTTAGATGCGTATTGATTCCGCATAGGCAAATTTGCCCTTGTTTGTTTTTGCTCAATTTCAAAATCAATAAGTCAATGAATAAAACGTTTCTCTCTGGGTGACTATTACTCATTGAAAAGTGCTTTGGTATAGTGAGTTATTTTTCACACTGTTTGCTGTAAGAAAAAGTATTACCATGAATGATAATACCCTAGACTTTCTATCAATTTATTTCAATTTTTCAATTATTGTTGGGGTTTTTTATTCTCTCACTTTCGCACCAATTCAAAAAAGATTTTAATCAAAATTTAAAAACTTAGATTTTAATCAAAATTTAAAAACTTAGATTTTAATCAAAATTTAAAAACTTAGATTTTAATCAAAATTTAAAAACTTAGATTTTAATCAAAATTTAAAAACTTAGATTTTAATTAAAATTTAAAAACTAAGATTTTGAATAAATAGGGATTGCTGCCAGTAAATCAAATATTAAATTAAATTAATTTTTGTGATTTTCAATTTACCCCTCACCTGCATAAATCAACAACAATCAATAAATCAACAACAAAAATCTATAAAAATTCAAATGAAATCCTGTTTCCTCTGCAAAATGTTACTCAACAGTACTTTTTCCATAGCAGATTTTACTCACAACATATGTTATAATTATTTCCTCATTTTCTTCCAAGATTCGACACGCATACCAATATTTTATTCCCTATGGCCTTATTATGATTTTTCGTTTCCATGAAATTAATATTCATAACCAGTCACCACCAGCAGATGGTAAGGTAAATATTGTATAATTTGAAATCAATAGCTATAGTAAATACTGAATTCAGTGATCAATATCATTAATTATATGCAAGAACAATAACACTGAGTGGTCTGGTATTTCTAAAATGTGGAAATTAGACAAAAGAAAACCTTGTTCATCAGGAGTATAGCCTCTAAGTAGAGTCTGTCTTATTTTTTATTTTTTTTATTTTTTTATTTATTTTTTATTTTTTAATTTTCTTATTTATTTGTTCTTCTTATTTGTTCTTATTTTTTTCTTTTTTTCTTCTTTTTCTTAATTAATTATTTATCTATATATTTATTCAAATAGTGAGAGACGGAAAGAGATTTATGTTATAACATGCCCTTTATTTCCACTCCTACACTACGATCGATTCGCCACGAAGGCTCGTCAGGTGTAACGATACATATATGAAACTGAACCCTGATTCAACACATATTGCACAAGCTGGTTTTGCATGGTACCATCACCTGCCACAAATATTTCAACAATTTGAAAAAAGACAATTTTTAAACCTACCTAACAATTTTTAATCAAGTCCTCAATGTAAAGACAATATTTTTTATTTGAGACGTCTTTCAAAACAATTCATGCACTTTTCAATCCAGTTGTGAATTTTTCGCATTTATACTTCTCAATTCTTGACTTCTGATATTCAAAAATAAAATTCCAACAACAAATTGACAGACTACCATTCTTCTACATGTATTCAAATTGAATAGCTGAGCCAGGTCGATGTGTAACAAATACACCATCGTACATGTTTTTGTATCCTTTTGATACAAGGTTTCTTATCTATATTAGTTTTAAGTAAATCAATCACTAAATCTCATTATTCAAACTACTTCCAAGATGCATCTGCCGTGCTCAAAAGAAAACAGCAAATCTCTTTCCTCTCGTTCCGACTCTATTTCCTCTCTAACCCAGATTTGCGGGAGGGATAATCTATCTAAGCTAACGTTTTCTCCCCACTATGCTAACGGACCACTATTCACCAAAGCTAATGATATATCTTACCCCACAGCCGCGGATTTATGCCTTCGGGACAAACGGCGGTGCATAAAAAACGAGGTCGCGCAATGGCGATGGGGGAAATGTTCCAGTGGCCATTTGCGCGGCAAATTACACAGGGTACAACTTGGACATGATGTACAAAATGTCTAATAAACGAGACCGCCTTAGTCAAGGTAAATTATGCACTCATGAGTTTTTAAAAAAATTGATTGATAAAAACGGAACCGCTGGCAATGGGAAACATTACTGAGCCATTTATGTGGCTGAAAACACAAGCTGATACCCAAATGGATATAGCCTTAGTCTAGATATGCACCCATGAGTATAAAACACCCTATGGATGAATAGACTTAGCCTATATAGATATCTACTCATGAATTAATTTTTTACAGGTCAAGCATACGGTAAGAGGATGACGAATTTCATCGCTGATGACGTTCAATGGTAGCCGAATCTGAAATCTGTAATGGTATTCGAGCAGCATTAGAAAACCGCTATCTGTAATGAAATTTATTTTGCAAACAAAATAATCATTGCAGTATAAACTCAAAATGTGATACAGCGTGACTAGCACTTTTTACTGCATTATAGATGGCACAATAGAATTCTTCCAAATTAAATTTCCAATTTCAACTTTTCTCTATTATTAATTCTGGAAATAGTCAAGAATGGTGAGCAAATATTACATGCATGCTATACTATATATCTGTATACAATGGCTTGGTTATATTGACTTATTCCAAGTATCAGGGTCTAAAACTTTGACAATCAATGACAATGTCATTTATTTTTCATTAAAAAAAATCTTCTGGTTGAACATGGATATCTATATTTTTGTCATGATATGTCAACGACAAGCAAAATAATGCTTTAGTGTGTCAACGACAAGCAAAATAATGCTTTATGTTTGTTTAATATGCGCACATAATGTTGCCGTTGATGTCCTATAAATTCGGCAAAAAAGGAACTTGACACAAAATTGCTCAAGATTTTACACCGAGGGGATTGGCGATAGCCCCTAGTTTTCACAAAATAGCCCACTGAGAAAAGTTTGGCCTATGTTAAAATAGGGCTACATGTGGTCGAATTTGCTCAAAATAGCTCTCGTAGCCAAAAAAGTATTTTGACCCCTGTTATTCACGATTAGGCCTATCTTTGTGAGGGGTACTACTACAATACATCAATTATATGTAAATCAGATTGAAACAAGTATTTGTTATAACAAGGAATACATTCATTAATCAACTAATCATGTCTTATTCTAATTATTTGACTAATCAAAAACAGCAAAGCTATTTGCCAACAGTGACTTCAAAACACAGTATTCTGTGTCTCAACTCTCATATAAAATCTGTGCACATATATTTATTGGCGCAGAATATGTGCGCCCATAATATTCTTTACACCGTTGCATTGGGAGTTAAGCGATCAATATTATGATCAATATACATTATGCGCGAAAAATCACTCGATTCTAACACTCGACTTGTGCTAAAATGGAGTTTAATGGAGTTTATGCTTTATTTTCTGACTGATACTGAACTACATGTATGTGCTGCAATGTGCTGCAACATTCGCCATATATCCAGGACCAAATTAGACCTCCATCATTGTCACATCAACTACTATTGATAGGACACTCCTAAATAGATATCAATTCAATCATTGTAAGTTCATTATTCAATCTCACACTCTAAACAAAACACACACACACCTGGGATCACTATAAATAATGCAAGTAGAAAAGAGCAAATTGCAGAGCGTACACATTTCAATACAGAAGAACAAAAATGTTGTCAGATATCTATACTCTTGATAAGAATGGAAAGAGGAAGTGCACACTGAACAGTGAAAGTAAATGCTGGGAGCAAATATGGTTAGTTAGTCAATAGTACAAATCTGTGTGTCCTATTCAAGGGTCTAGTGCCATAGATTCCATGATGCAATGGCTGCCATATCATATAGTTAACACTTTCCACACGTCAGGGTCTGTCTGCAGACGACATTCCAAAACTTCACAATTTTTTTCAAAAATATCAAAATTATTGACTGTCATTACTATATTTGGAATCACCTTGAGAAATGCATTAAAATAAGTACAAACATTCCCAGTATTCAGTAATTCTTGAGATAGGCTTTGAAAGTTGGGAAAGGTTTCTGAAAATTGTTTTTGAAATGGATAAACTAAAAGCCGCGTGGAAAGTGTGAACTCCGCACCAATAGGAAGTACCAACAAAATAATGAGTTTTAACTGCAGATCTAATCTTCCTTTCGATACAATTTGGAGATTCTAATTGAGATCAGAAAATCAATTTGAAACACTCATTACAATAAACGCAAGTTTATTTTTGATCCCATATATGTTAGGGTCAAAACCCTTTTCATTTTGCCTGAGAACGTTGTACAGAGTACACAATATTGAATGGTAGGCAAACTATACATTTATAGAGTCCTTGTGCTCAGATGAACTGCTGTTGGTATGCTTTTAAGTTCAATTGAAACAATTTAAATTTTGACCCTCTATATTGTAGTCATTTTGAATTTTGGGCTCTCAAATGTTAAGCTTACACTTTTGTGACAGCCATCTTTGCTCAATTTGTTAATTAGGCGACAAAGAAACCAAACTATTCTGGCCCGACCGACCCATTTTTGTCTTCGAATTTTTCAACAAAAAAAACAAAAAAATCAGAAAATTGTTAAAAAAAAATTTTTTTTTTTTGTTGTTGAAAGAAAATTTGAAAAATTGCTGAAAATTCACCAACATTTCTGGGGAAAATAAGCAAAACAAAAATCAACGCCCGACTGACCCTACCTGAGAGGTCCGTTTGCCCATAGAACAGGGGTGTTGTTTGTTTCATCCAGTGTGAAACAAACGTTATCTAACCTCACAGACAACTGGAGATGACCCAACTAAATGTAGTATTGACCCTACCAAAGATGGTTAACCCCCTGAAAACTACCAGCCGATTGGTTAAAAAGATGGAAACATCATTTATTGCACCAATGAGAGACATTGTTAGAATAATTGTATCCCTGATAAAGATGGGAGTGAAACATTTTATAAGCTGCATTTGAATTGGCTATTCATATGAGTACATCTTGTAATAAACCAATCAGAACCACTGTAAGATAGACAGGTAGACGACCCCAGGGGGTTAACTGAAATATTACAGCTACCTCATATAACACTCAAAGCAGCTATTTCATATAACAGCCTATCCCGTGGCTGCTAGTGCTGAACCTTCAAATTGAAAGTATTGACACAAGTATTTACTTGACAACTCAACAGTGGGATTGCTAAGATTATCAGGTTAATGCTTAGCACCCATAGCTACCAGTATTCAACTGATGGCTACTTCACAAGTTTACTCAACATTTTGTAATGCAATCTAAGAAATACCTCCACTGAGACAAGTCATATTTGGACCGTTTGAATGCAATTTTCACATCGATTCCGCATATGGTGGTTACAAAATTGTTAATTTTTTTTGGAAAACATGCACCTTTAACTTAAAATGGTACACTCTCTATACACAGCAAGAGTTTATAACACTAGACAGTCCACAATATGTTCGAGACCTTTCATCAGATTTATGAAGAGGCTTAAATGGACCAGGGGTGGTCCACTTAAGTGTTCTTTAAACCCTTTCTTGTTCTTTTAAGTCTTTTTATTCAAGTGCTTTTCAGTCTTTTAGTCAAGTGTTGAATGGGAGATTGTGCACAGTCAATAGAGTAAAATCTTTACAAACAATCTAACCTCTAAAGAGCCTGGTATAACTGTGATATCATGCACTGACTCTTATGTTTTGCTGGACACATAAGCAAAAAAAACCCAACCAACATAGGCATTGATCTTCTGAACCCCACTTGGCTGGGAAGCTACTTACTATAGAGGCAGAAGACCTCAAGTATCCCAACGCCATCAAAAGCAATATCAGCCTAGATCCAATCAGAGAATGAAGACAGGAAAGTTTGGGTACAGTATTTTGCCAAGACTTCTCCATTCCGTCCATGGACCAATGATGTACCTATCAAACTTGTGCGGGAACTTAAATATCAGCCATATTTCATTCACATTTTGCCATCGGTTTAGATTCAAATAAAATATGTCTTGCAATAAAGTGCTTTAGTCCTTAAACTTCGAAAAGGTCATTGACCATCATCTTTATTCTGCACACATCTTACATTACTGCCTTGGAACACTCTTAGTATTCGTCAGGGACAACAAAGCCAAGATGCAACATATGTAGGCAACACCTTCCTTGTCTGGCCAAGTGAACAATTATGGACTTGTCTTTTGGGGGAAACAAGACGATTATAAAATACTAAATTTGAAAATTGTCCATCTTCAACAGTCTTTAGCATATGATTTTAAAAATTTAGAAGTCTTCAATATAAAATTATAACGAAGGTAAAACCATCCAATGGAAGGAGTGCTCAACCCTAAAGGGGAGCCTTAGTAAACAAAAATTTAAGATTTGATTTTACATTGCTTTACAGTACTGTTTCGTGGGGGCCTGAGAACAGTCTTCAATATATTTTTTTTCGCCACAGGCTCCTTCCATGCATAGAGAAAGTTGCATTATTTAAAAAACACAGGATAAATGACAATAGCGACTCATACTAAATGACTTGTATTGAACAGTAGCGATTACAAATTCATAACTGCACTGCTCTGGTGCTCATAGAATATGAAAAGGTAAAGTGTCATCTTCAGGCATTGTTCTTGACCATCTATCATGAGCGTACCTGACAAGAATATGTATAATAACACTTTCCATGCAGCTATTAGTTTTACACCCTGCACTGCACAATACCATCTTTATAACCTACCAAACACTGGTTCTTTACATAAACTAACTCAGTGCCATCCATCCAGCCTGGCAACCATGGAATGCAGGCTACGCTTTGGGCAAGTTTTGTGTATATATTTACCTAGTGGTAAAACAGCAAAACAGCTATCTACTGAAGATGACAGATGATGCAATGATGCACACGGTTTATATTCCCATATGGGCAAACTCAACACCATTTTGTCTCCTAACCAGATGGTTTATATGCACTTTATAAACCATTAGGTCTAAACCTTTACCCAAATGCAAACCTGACCCTCACCTTAACATGTTGGGTTTACACAAAATGACTGTAGAATCAAAATATACCAATGCAAGGTACCATAATAACAGATCCTCAAAAATGTTGAGGATCTGTGCATATATGATTTCGTTTGATAATAATAATTTGTTGCATAATTTTATTGACTAATTAGGCCTTCAAGTGTGGAGTTACAACATTTTGAAGAAAAAACGCTAATAAGTTGATGAAGATTAAATATTACAACAACTAACATTACCAATTCATTATCTGTTGCAATGTTGTGTATTCTCTTGATTTGTTATATCTTTATCAGTCGCAATGTGTCTATTGTTGTGAGGTCGCCGGGTGTACTAAATCATCTTGGAACATAAAAAGCTGTATAGAAACATTGAATTGCAGTGCACGAAATGTATAACAACACAAACTGGATTAAAATTTGCAGGATGTAAAAATTAATCGGGCGAAAATAACCGATATAGCACTACTGTAACAACTTCATATAGCCTCTAACCACGCACATGCCACACACTAGTTTATTTGTATATCTGTTTATTATCCTTGGCTCTGACCATCTAATACTACGGCCATCGCCATCAGATCTTTAATATCATTTGGGCTGAGGTATTCCGTGTATTTCACCAGTTATGAAATGTGTTTACATTAACGGGATAACTTTAATTAAGCCTATTGAGAGTCAAATTGTGTTATGCTATTGACTAAAAGCCTTTGGCAATTTGTACTTATGACTGTTGCATGCTTATGGTACTCCATGGTATAGTTATAGCATTGCGCTGCAACAAAATACATAAACCATTTCGGGGGCGAAACTATTTAGTTTCTCAACTTGGGATTTCTATATAAATTAATTAATCCCCCTTAAAAAGAATATAATGGGATTTCTCATAACACCAAATGCTTTCAATGGACATTTTCATATTCAGATCATTGAAATGAATAGGCAACCCTGTTCACTGCAGCTTTTCACCCCTAAAGATAGAATAGGAGTACCGGTAGAATTTAACACAACAATTTTGGAAATCACTAAATGCTTTAGATAAGAAATAAACAATGGAAAACTCATTCATATGACCAGCGACCAGCCCTGCTCCAAAATATCTCAAGTTCAGCACTACCATCCAGCTGTACATAAAGCCCCCCACGGCAAAATATGCACACTCATCGTGGTTCAAAATGGTGCTGAAATCTAAACAAACCAGTAAGATTCTAGATGCCCCGAAACCGGGAAGTCCATTCAAGTTGTGTATGTAATATTATTCGCTAGTGTATAGAGATTTGGATGTATCAACACTTTGAAACATACAGATTTGCCCACCGCAAGCTATTCATAACCTAAATACCAATGACAGAGTTCATTGAACCATATAGGCCCTGCTTGTAATTCAATAGTTTTAACGAAAGTGGTATAGTTTTTTCCTTGAAGACAGTCACTTCTCTGCCAAATACTGTACACATGATAATTTTTGTGCTGTGATAATTTTTGTGCTACATTAAGTTTCACACTTTTCACGCTTCAAGCGGCTAACACGGTTTTAAAAAACCCTTTTCTTCCATTTGGGAATGTGCCGCCAGCAAAACGAAAATTGACCCAAACATTTACCAATTTTCGGGGGAAATGGACCCATATGTTTACCGGAAACCCGTAATTTTCCTATATAATTTGACTGATTTTGCCAAAATGTTGGTGAAAAATATCAAAATTAGGAATTTTAGACCCATAAATTTACCACAAATGGCTTTGAAAAGGGTTCATCCATTTACCAGAGGGTGAAAATGGAACCCTAATTGGCGGCACATCCCCCGTAACGTCATATCCAGTAGCCTTTTTAAACGAGTAAATTCTCTGAATCTTTCTGCAATACCCCTCACACAAGTAACATTGAATGGTCTTTCACAAAATAATGTGCAACATGTGAAATGGATGGGGGAAGGGGGGGGGGGTATCGCGTTTTGCCAATTTTTATCCATATTGTTTGTTTTTAAATCCGTGATTTGAAAGATCATTACATAGACTTATACACAAAATAAATATGTTCGTGCGTTTTTATGTTCGCGGTAGCTGCTTGGAGCTTGAAATGCGCGAAAATGAATGTATCACAAAATTTTCCACGTTTACAGTATGTCAAATTCGCAAAAGAAAACTCCTCTTACCCAGGTGCATGATGGGTTTAATCACGATGCCTAATGGTCTGCCAGTTAGAGCCCTAGCTATCTTCTTTTATGGACATATGCATGATTAATTTCTCCCATCTCGCGTTGTAATTTATTACCCTTATAAAGTTGACCTAGCTTATGATGAACTCTGAGCTACCCGCATTTATTATTAGTATCTTTTAGATAATATCGCATCAGTGGAAATGAAAAATACCCAGGGATGGCCGGTAAATGGCAGTAAAATGTGGTTAGGTCATTGCATGATGACCACGGTTTATCCGCGGTTTTCTTAATCAAAAATGAACGATGAATGATACCTTTTTTTCCCCCAATTAAAAAAGCCATTAAAAATTAGTAAACCCTTACCGTTTCTAATCACGAATATTGCCAGGATTTACCTGTTTTTGTTGGATTTGAAATAATATTGAAATTGTCAAGCACCTACTGCACCAACCTCCGAGGAAGGGGGGGCCTCCGGGTGGGGGGGGGGGGGGCTTTAGGAGTCACTAAAACTCAGTCTTGCATCATCCCTGTAAACCGAGAGATGCGTAATGTTGCTGAATCACCCAATTACTTCATACATTTTTTCAGTCTAAACTCTGTCTTGAGGACCTATATCCTTTGCTGTGAATATGATTCTTCAAGCTATAATCCTTCACTTTTTCCTTCTTTTAGAATCGACGTTAAGGGTAGCTTTTGAGAGTGGATTTACACAGATTATTACAACTTTTATACATGAGTGCCCCCCCCCCTCCCCTGGGGGAACTCCATCATCCATCATCCTGTACTTCATCTTCCAAACCAAGGTGACACAAAGTATTTGTTGACGCAGTGTATGTTAGTAACACATGGTTACTGGTTCAAACCTAGGCCCATCTGTTCCGAATTAAGATACTGCCATAGGCTTTGCATTATGATCAATGTGATATTCGTAACAAAGTTAGCGTGAGTAAGCCAGTTGGCATGACAACGGTTATATGGTATTATTACTACGGCAGCAAATAGGCATGAAAAGGTAGACAAAACAATTGGGTGACCATGCACAGATGTACAATAAGCTTTACACATTTTCTAGGCCAAAAAAAAAAAGGGTTCGTCTCAAAGCTTGCGAAGGCTTCAAAATTGGGCGACACGTGCGGTTTTTTGTCTTCTATTTTTTTTTTTACTTTTTTTTTTTTGTGTGTCAATTTTTACTCGTATTATTTGCAACCGTTGACACTTTCTGATATTGTTTTATTTTCTATTTGAAATGAATATTGTGATGTAGTTGTGTAAAAAACAATTGTGCAACGTTTTTCGAAGAATTGAGTCATGTAAAAGTTTGAAAAAAGGAAAATATGCCGTAATCTTGAATAAAAACTCGAAACAAAAATTTGTTGGGGGAAAAAAAATGATTTTACAATTTCTTGCATTTCAGACGCGGTATTTTTGGCATTTCAAAACCAATGCGCACGCATTAGCTTCAAGACAAACTTCCTTTCGTTTTTTTGGCCTAAAGAGGGTGGAAATACAATCTCGGAATTTCTGAGGTATTCCGTTCCACCACATGTTTTCTTAGAGATGGACGGACATTAAGGTTTGTGAGACTAGATCCAGGGTATCCACTTAATCAACGTTTAATTTGTCATTTCAAGATCTGTGCATTTGTTCACCTATATTGATAATTTGATTAAGCCTAAATTCAAAGGTGTAAGCTGTATGGTAAATAGTCAAAAACATGTCTTTATCTCCCAATCAAAATGTATACACAAAGTACACTTTACTTTAATAGATGGCTATCTCGTACTATGATCCTATTAAATGGTTTATAAATTGATAAATAATATTGACAAATCGGATGGGACGCTCGTTGACATTAGAGGCAACACCAAAAGTAAACAAATACAAATTTCATTGATGACCACGTAATCCAATTCCCCATCTATCTATCTGATTGAGTTAGGAATGCTTAATATTACAGTGATGCAAAACACACTAATCACGCGCGCAACGCCTGAGACGTTAGAGCATCACATATCATATCAGGGCTCAAACTTATAGCACAGAATTACCTACTTAATAACATTGTGGACCCAAGCAACTGGTCCAGGCATGCCCTTTACCATCAAATGTAGGCAAAAGACTGAAATTAAGCTGTATTTCTGAATATATTCCACACTTTACCTAAGGGAAGTGCAAAGGCAGGTAAACAATGACTGTGTTACCTACGACTACGAGTAAGCTATATTACGAATTACAATACCATACTCTTTACTATACTAGGATTCAAACCCAGGACCTTTTGGTCCCAAAGTGAACGTCATAACCACTACATGTAGAGCAGCTATGCTGTTAATACTGAGGTAGCGATTTTAATCCTACAAAAGAGTCCTTCTGTATTACAGTATTACGGAATAAATCTATAAATAGATGTGTTTGCACTAGACTGATTCGTGATGCTTACTCATAGGTTGAACTAGAATTTGGGGAAAGATTGGCCCCTCTGGCCCCTGATTGATTATATCTTACATTAAATAAATTTCACCTCCTATTTGGGGTGATATGGTTCCCTCAATAACTTCCTACCTCATTGCATAACCATGAGTCCCTTACCATAGTCATAACAACACTCTCTAAATTTGGTTATGTTATGGGTAGGAAAACAACCTGATAAAACTGTAAAACACTTTAATTTCGCGGATACTTTATTTCGTGAATTGAAAATTACTGCTATTTTAGCGAGCATTTAATTTTGCGAATCCAGAAATGTTACTGTTACTTTCAATGCAAAATTGAAAATTTCGCTGGTATTTAATTTTGTGAATCAACATCCCTCGCGAAATTTGCGAAATTAAATCCCTCGCGAAATGAAGCGGTTTTTACAGTAATATAAAAGTTCATTGCCTCCTTCACTCATTCACGTGACCACGGTCAGATGGGATTGATATGGTTCTGTGATTTCCTTTTATGAGGCCATAATTAACTTTCAGTTTGATCGCAAATTGGCTTGATACAGGGCCTTTATTCACCTAATGCCTTGATTCACCAGTCCCTATAACTGTGCTTTAGTGAAGTATACAGTTCGTGATGATTGGGGATTTCTAGAATGCACTTAACATGTACAAAATTCTTCATTCTAGGGAACTGTTTTTTTCTGCTCAGCTGATTTTGATCCATTCTGCTTGATTTTAAATTTGCGATTTCGAAGTTAATTTCATAGATTCATACAATAATCAATACATCCAATTAAAATGCAGTGAAAATATTTCCACCTTGTAACAGTTTTGCGAAGTGAAATTTTAGCAGGGAAGTTTCAAAGATTATGTGTATTGAATGAAACAGTTGAATGAAAACTTGGTATCATTTGGGCCTGTAAAAGAGCCTGACTGGTACAAATGTAACCACCAAATGGTTAAAGGTAGATGTTCCGATTTTTTAACTTGAAGTTTTCTATTCTACATGAAAGGTCATTCCAAAGTTTGAGTTGCATAACTCTAATGATTCTTATTTTAGACGCACAAGATGCCGTGAAATGTGCCCATTGAGTTGTACACAAACTATATTGGTGGTTAACCACCTTTCGCGGTAATTCGATGTTATTTCACCGATTTCTTCATAATCATACTGATTTGGACCGTCAAATTTCAGTATGTTAATCAGAAAAATATGATCTTTCATATGATATGAAAATCTCCATATGTTTGAGAAAAATCTGTGTTATGAAAATGTGATCGGGTCATATACCTTTAAGCATCATATGTGAATATTACAAATGTTGAAAATGTCCACTTTTCCAGTTCCCAGTGAACTTGAACCACGTCAAGACAGTGTCTCATTGCCTCACTGCTGCAGCAGGTTGATTCAATTTACAGTCATTATTTCAATCAATTACTTCATTATAGCTGACCACAGATCTGTGAGCTGACTTGAATGTATTTCACCTTGACAAATTACTGAGATAAAAAGGGGTACAGCAGTATTAAGCCGTTCTGTGTTTTGTAAGTCCAAACATAAATTCAACTGTGATTGTGGAGATAATGAAAAACACAATCAGATAAATGTTGTTCATTTTGACTACTGTGATAAAAATCAGATGACTTTATGTTGCCTATGTATTGAAATAGGGTACAATCAGTTTTTCTTTGTTTTCTTAACTCCTGAAATGTTATGACCACATTTAACCTAGACTATTGTGACAAATTGTAAGAAAATAAAGAAAACACAATCCAATAATGTTGTTCATTTTGACAACCGAAATTAAAATCAAAAGAAAAGTTTGCCTATTGAAAAGGGATATATATATTATAGTAAGTTGTTCTTTGTTTTTTTTAAAGTCCACAAAATGTTAAGCATACATTTAACCTTGATTTAAGAGAAAATAGAGAAAAACAATCAAATGATGTGTTGTTCAATTTTCAGCGCAACTGATATCATTAAAATTGAAACTATACACCAATTTCCCATGCCACAGTGAAATGTCTAATGTTGTTCAGGAGCAAAGTACTCTGACTAACAGTAACAACTTGCAAAAATATTCGCACAACATGAAAAATTAAGTGGCACAATAACATCCACTTTAGCTTTACAGTAGCTCAAAGTTGACGGGTAGCTTATAATGCTCACAGTGGAGTCATAATCCTACCAAATGGTAACATAGAGTGTAATTCTTTGCATGGGTCACAACCTCAGGTATGTTGCTCATTACAACCCAATGTAGAACCAATTACAGATGAACTAGAATGAAGCAACTCCCAATTCCTAACCCCATAAAGTCCGTTTCTCTTCTCCCGAGTTTTCCCCCTGGAGATACGCAGGTAATTTGTGGCCAGGTAGGTTTTCTTACTGTTGAAATGTGTCCCACATATTACGATTTGTAAATTCAATTGACTTTTGTAATTTCATGGGTCATGTGTACTCACCACGGAGCTAGGCACACAGACCTGTTGAGAAATACCTAGCTCGTGACTGTACACCAAGTATTGATGCTGGAGGACACTCACGCTGTATGAAAGTTTGGGTGAATGCAACACACATTGATGGAAACAATACTAGATTTTAAATAACAAATAGACAAGTGCAGATGTAATTTTAGCAAGATTTGTATCAAGACTAGCAAGATTTGTATCAAGACTAGCATTGTGAATTGCATTTCACAGTAGCGCCAATAGTTATGGTTTTTTGCATATGAAAGTGTATTCATTGGGTGGAGTTGACTCCTATCGGGTGGGGGTAAAAAGTAGTTGGTGGTTGGAGTTATCCAATACTGTAGATCAGTCAGTTCCAAATTGGCTAACTTATTTACAGCAGCAAATGAATTCAGAAGAGCGTGCTCGCGTAAAACTCTCGCATAGCGCAACATGGCGCAGTGTCATCATATGCGTATCACTCGCGTATGTCAAAATCCTGCGCGTACACTTGGATTACTTTTGCGGGCGGATAGATAAAAACCGCATATTTCTCGCCAATTTGGAACTGATCAGGCCTACAACATTTCTTAAAATCTGTGTTCACACATAAAAATGAAAATGAAAGTGTAGGAGGCTTGGAACAGAGCCCAAAACATAACTCAACTCAATCGTGGAAGTGATCTCATATATTGATGTTTTCGATAACAAGCTTTCAGGCTATAACTTCTCTGAAGTTTGTAAACAATTACCATGGCACTGGTTGCCATGGATACGTCACAAAATAGTATTGATACTGAAGGTGGTTGTGGTTCGCTGTGGCTATCACCATGATCACACTGGCTGAGTAATACTGACTACCATACAACTGCAAGCACTCCACATGTTGTTATTAAGTGGAAGTCTTGTGTAGCAGCAAATTGGAATGGGAACGGGACACAGGTCCTGACCTGTGTTACATAGAGAATTAACCCGTTTGGCGGTGTGTATACAACTCTTGGTTTAGATGGTATCAAATTGGTAGATTCACAGGGTTAGCAAAGAAGACTTTAAAGACACTACCACAATGCATTGCGTTTTTGCAAAATGCCCTTTATCTGGTCTCCATTTGTCTCTGTTCCCATAGACATATGCACAAAATCATGGCTTCATAGCGCGTTCATCGTTGGAGCTCTTAGGTTCTTTAGTTTACATCAATTCATAACTTAGTCCTCAGTGTTTCTTTTTCTTATTTCTAAACTTAAAGAGCTCCACAAATGCATCATGTGGAAAAAAGCCTTACTTGGCTGATGCTCCCGCAATGCATTGTGGGATATCCTTAAAATCTTCTTTGAGTCCCACTGTGGCACAATATTCACAGACACAGGCTTTTAGCAGCCAATTTAAATCTTGAAACATCCATCGTCCAAATGTTACAGAAGGCAGTGAAATGTTTCCCTCTGAAAGGAGAGATTGGGAAATTAGGGGGCAGGGGGATGATTTTTCACCAAAGGGAGTGGGGTTGATGGGGACATCTCTAGTCTTAGCATATACTGCGCTGTACCTCCATACATGTGTACAAAAATGTATGTGTTCATCATTCTCTTAAAGTTCCCATTGGAGGGGGAGATGCAGTGGTAGGGTATCCAAATGAAAATCCAGAAAATTTAAGTCACTATTTTTTCAAAATCATACAAAAATACCAAGAAATGGTTTGAATCTTTTAAGATGGCAGTACTTAAAAATCTTTATATGAAGGAAACGTATTATCTAATTGACCTATGTACGTGTAGGCATTTATTGATACCATTGACAATGCTAGGCAATGCTCTAATTATCGATATCATCAGTAAACCAACATCATACTATAAAGGCAGTGTTGTCCAGTGCATTTACACAACCACTGCACAAACATCCTCAAAAAACTTATTTGTAGAAACAACAGAGAAAATCCTTGTGCCAATAATGACACGATTGTATAACTAGACCTATTATAGCCAGAGCATTGATTTGCCAAAAGATTTAACCATTTATAGTGCCCTAAATCCACGATTTGTACATTTGATCAAGGACTGCGATTTCAAAGCTGCTTTTCTTTCCATTCTAATATAACATTATCACTTTTATGTACTGTAAATGTGGTCATTTTCGTGTGATTACTTTTTCGCATTTTGCAGATTTTCAACTGTTTTAATATGTTTTTAAATTCGTGATTTGTAATTTTTCTGTACACCGACCTATACGCAAAAGAAATACATTCACATGTTATTATTCTAGCCGTAGCTGATTCGAGCGCGAAAATATATGTAGCGCAAAAATGTCCAGTTTTACAGCCTATGACATTATCAGTCACATCGGTGTATGTTGCTTCCTTTCATTCATATAGCATTGGTAGACCGAGATTTAGGCCAGAAAAAAAGGTTGTGTTGCCCTCAGCGACCGACCCTAAAATCACAAAAATTAGGGTCGGCTTTTTTTTCTTCATTTTTTTTTTTTTAAATTAATTTTGTCCTTAAAGTGTCTAAAATGTAACTATTTCTTGCTTGAAATGAATAAGTTAGCTTTACTTAATGTTTTTAGACTATTATAACACTAGAAACATTAGTTAAATTGACATGTGGGCCTATACCAGTTTTGTCTCAACATAAACCATTTATTTTTCAGCCAAGAAAAAAAGAAATCAGATCGACCAACCCAATTTTAAATTTTTAGCACTTGAGGGCAACACAACCTTTTTGGCCTTACTTAGTGCATGTACCAATGTACACTATAATTATACTAGGCTGAATGTTATGTATGAATCACGTGAGAGTGAATCATACAGTGTGATGAACAATGCTCCTAAAAGCAGCGACTAATTGGAGCGTGAACAATCTGTCTGGCAGTACGACAAATTCCAATAAATGCAGCTTTTGAAACATTTGATCAAGCTAGAATAAGCTCAGAGCAAGGTTCTGTGGTTATACTAATTACTATCAATAACAGAAAATATTATAATATAAGCTAGGCTTACATTTTTGAACAAATGTTATGTCTACTCTCATTTTAAGCTCCCTCTGACATTTGTTTTTGCATAGTGTATCAATTTCTGCTCTAATCTATTTTTTCAATCAGAATTCTTTTTCTATGGTGATATGACTATGAATGAGTATAACAAACTGTTGGTAATATTTGGTACCGATGTTTACGTGATTTTACTGGTTTTTTTTTTAAATGGGCATGACTTTAATTTTGTGGTTTCTATATTAATTATGATGAAAATTATGAAATAAAAATATTTGCGTGTTGATATTTTCGCACTTTCATGCAAAATTCACTGAAATAAAACTCTCACAAAAAATTACCACATTTTACAGTAGTGTATTTTGCTTCAACGAAACAGTGACATCGTCACATCATTGATTGATTAGCAGCTGGTTGCGTGGATATATATATATTTTACAAATTGGAACCAAATGAATAGATTGTTGTTGTTGCAAAAATCATGACAGGGCTAATCATTTGGAGTGCTGCATCAATGCATTTATACCATTTTTATACCATTTTTTTCATCCTCCCATCAAAATCATCCCACACTGCTCTCAGTCTCAATAAAGGCCCTGTTGTACCATTAACACGCCAATAGTTGACAACTTAAATCCTAACCCTTTCCCTGGGCTCGGTTCTCACGCTCTAAATTCTCAACATCGAGGAAATTCCATTAACAATTTCTTGGACTCTGTGTTCTTTCACTTTTTCAACAGAATTCCATCATCCAACAACCACTACAAATAATCACTTACACGCCATGTTCACACGGAGGGATGAAACTTGGAGGGTTCTGAAACTCTTTGAGTGTCAATGAAATATCTGGCCAATTTCACTCTAGTGAAGAAAATTGTTCAGAGTTTTCAACTTTTCTAAATGCTGCAGGTGGGCAGTTTCGGAGGAACGGGGGGGGGGGGGGGGGGGGGGGGGGAATATGCTTAAACTTTTATACACAAGTTTGGCATATTAAAACTTTGGAATTCCTTGTCCATCTAAACATGGCTACAGGCAGACAACCCAAGTATAAAACAGCTTGGGGCTATTGGCATCATCAACAAACAAGTTTAGTGATGATACAAGATTCACAACAATTCACCAAATCGTTGAATTTTATTTATTTATAACAATAGGCTGAAGAGCCAGGACAAACCCAATAGTGAACAAGCACTAAATTAAAGGGATGCCCGAAGAATAAGCTGTACAGACACAGACCGGGATGATCCCCTACTCTTTACGAAGGAGTCTGTGACCTTTTAACGTGCTCGGGGATAGCTCTTCCGATTCACTCGAAATTTGAACAATTGGTAAAGGAGGTTAGGAGGGGTGGGGTGGCTGTAGTGACAAGTGGAAATACCCTGGTGCCACCTCTGATGCAGTAAACAATTGTACATCCCACTGCATAGGTAAATCCTTCTTTTAGGTCCTCGGTCCAAATCTCAACATGGGGAGGGTGAAATTTACTCTGACCTGGTATAGAACCTATTAGGCTAATGAAAGTCAATTACGAGTTTCCCGTTACTTTTTTTTGCTGAGTGATACAGTGATTTTTTCATTATTCATTATTTGATCAGATTTCATTATTGACATGTAAATGCATGTTTGATCAACCATATTGATACGGGGGCTTCACGAAAGGTATTTACAATAAAAAACCCTGCTTTTGAGCCTACTTCCCAGTTTCATATTTTACAAAGTGAAAAATATGTTTGAAATTGCTAAAACTTGTAATGTTTTGAAAATATATATAATGAATTTGTTGACAATCTTGACATTTTGATGCGGGTGAAAAAATAGTGATGCGGGCGGGTAACGGGAAACTCGATATCTACTTTCAGGCGCCTTACATGCCTCTTGGTCTGTCTATGCATGATCATGTGACAAACAGAGCATTTGCCTTTCTTCCTCTATGTAAAATAATCAAACATCTCATCATGTAAACCTTTCATCATTACACTCTGTTCATCCAACTCTGTGCGGTGACATCAGAGCATATTTCAATGATCAATACAGCATTTAACTAGGCGGAAATGTAGAGCTTCTTCTTCCATCGTCCAACCGAGTGTATACGTCAGAGCATATGAATCATGCTTGTGATAATAAGCTGCGCTCACCGAAATACGCTCTGACATCACTGCACCCAGTTGAACAGATTATAATAAGCTGCGCTCACCGAAATACGCTCTAACATCACTACACAGAGTTGAACAGAATATAGACAGCCCCTATACACATGATATCCCATTCCCTATAGAAGTTATCCATAGCCCGGATTCGCAACCGGCCTATTCTACACTTGGTGCTTGACATCCAATTCATAGCAAGAAAGGTGCTATCAAATACATATCATGAAACAGGTGTATCATCTTCTTTCTGAAAATCTTAAACGCAGTTGCTATGAATAACCTTTACTGCAATGTGTTTGATTGTACACATGATAAATACGAGTGTGTGAAGCAGGCTGTCAAATGCCTTTTCTATGATTGCCTGTCACCGCCATTTGACTTCTGGAATCTACAGAATGCATTGGTTCAAGGTTAAGTTCACCACAAGTTCATCTGGGGCAAGCTACCCAGGAATGCCAAGCCCCCAATTGACTGCTAAATTTTATTGTTATTATGCAATGTTGATGGCGAGCCAACTAAACACCTGTCTTAAAAATAGCTCTCTTTTCTTTAGCTTCAATTGCTCGCTGCCTTGCTTGAAATGGATGTATGTCTTCGGGGCATACGAATGCCGGAGTAAAAATAACCCGATTTGTGTTGTTGTACATGGCTGGCTCTCTGTGTCCAATATAAATACCCTTCTGACCGTGACAAGCTTCATGTTCAGGCAAGTTCACAACCATTTATTAAACAGCGGTCAGAAAACTGAACTATCTATTTGTTAAGATTTAGCCTTTTTTTTTAAATTATATATTTTTAAAAAAACCTTTCAGGTAGTCCTGTCCATAGTATAACACTTTTAACAGACATCCGCAGGCCTGGAAAAATGTGGAATTCTGGAAGTTCCTTCCCGGGAATTTGGGTATTTTGAGGTAAATTTAGGTATTTGGAGGTAAATTTGGGTATTTAGAGGTAAATTTGGGTATTTGGAGGGAAATTATTTTGTTTGCTTCCCGGGAAATATACATTTATTCCAGCCCTGGACATCCGGTTTTGGTCTTTGAATGACAAATAAAGAGACAAAAACGGAAGAACTTCAAATAAAGTGTGTATTGCAATTTGTTTCACAAAGACAAAAAGACAGACAGACACTGAAACAGACACATAAATTATGCAGCTATATTCTCTGAAAATTAATGACAAATAAATAAACAATGCTGAAATCCGGTGATAAAATGGAAACTATTTTGCTCGTCATCACAGACCTACCTGTATGTGTTCTTTGATGTGCTTTTAGATGTGAACTTTTAGTATAGACTTTCCTACATCCAGGGAACTGACACTTATGGATACGACGTTTGTTATCGGGGGATTCAGTCCGCCCCTTCCCCGTCGTTGTGCGTCCCCCTGATGAGGGCACTGTTGTACTTATATTCCGTACCCGTACTGTTGTTCTATCGGTCATTCCATGATGTCCATTGACCATACTGACCGCTACCAATTGAGCATGGTTGACCGGTAAGCTGACCGGCATCATGGTCCGCGCACGGCCGAGTTCAGGTGACGAGGGCGGCGTTAACGTCACCTCGCTGACCTTTGACATTTTGAATTCAGTTTTGAAAGGGTCGCAAACTATAGAGGCAGGGGGTGACGGCGAAAGCTCGCCCGAGCTGTCCCATGATACACTACTGGTAGAACTTAGGCTGATGGTATCAAATTTACTGTCGTTGCTCTCACTGTCCGAGTATCCTAGCAACGCATCCATTTCTCTGCTGTCTCCATGGCAACTGGAGCTAGGAAGGATAAATTTGTTCCACGGATTCTCTGGTTCTTTGATTTTTTTGTTGAGAGCCTGGCAAGGCTCGGCCTTCAGGTATCTTTCCATTTCTAGGCAGTTCTGAAACAAGAAAAATAATGAGAAAATCCATGAATCTCAATTGATCATAATATATTTGATTTTCAAAATCCTGGAATAATCGTTTGGTATAAATTAGGTGGTACTACAGTGGAACCTTGTTAACACAAAATTCCTGATAACACAAAATTCCTGATAGCACAAAATGTTTTGTACAGTCTCAAGCATTATTTTACATAAAAGGCCTAACATAACTTGATAACACATTTCTGTTCTGCTCGTGACGTGGGATCCCAAAACTGTGCGGAAAATTGAGGCTCGATAACTAACAAACAGTGCTATCAAACCCCACTCGACTCAAATTGGTGCCCTCGCCCACAGCCCTCACACTGAATAATAATATAATAAATTTATGATGCAGGAGATTGTACATGCTTGGCGTCACGTTGCATCATCACCTAGAGTTAAAGGGGCATTAAGAGATGTGGTGGAGGCAGCGCCCTCAATTACAACAATTTTTTTTTTATAATAATAGGCTGGAGAGCCAGGACAAACCCAATAGTGAACACAAAAAGCACTAAATTAAATGGATGCCCGAAGAATAATATAAGATAAAAACTGGGATTTGTATATTTTTACAATTGTATTACATGTATGAACTTACACCTATAAGGATTAAGAAAAATCAGCCCTCTTTGTACAACAAAACGTCGATTCAAAAAATGCTAATCTGGCCAGATTAGCATTTTACATGGTTCCAACATATTTAAAACATTGTTTTAATCATGTTTTGATGGGGTTTTGTTAGTAGAAACAACAATAATGGCAATTTTAATGTTCATCTTTAATTCCAAAGTAAATTAGTTTAAAAAAAAAAATAACATGACATTGTGTCCCTTTAACCACCTAAAATCAATCAAGACAACCCAACATTCAATTTCGCCTTTTTATCCCCAAGACCTGGGTTGAATTTTTAAAACACTGAAATGTAATTTATTAACCATCGCAGACTTTTTTTCTCCTTTCTTTCATGCATTCATGGATAATTTACGGATAATTTACTACGCAGGTTTTTCATTAACCGTACTAAAACAAGAAAAAAAGATGGGACAACGAGACGCCACATATCTCTCATGACTAGACTAGATGTGTATATCAGTGAAAATTAGGTCTATAAATCCGATGCTATAACGTTGTAAAAATGGTTGATGTATTTGCTGGCAATCAGTATGCATGGACGGTTAAGGCAGACGACGCCGCGGCATAATTAAAGTTTATATCTCTTGTGGATGGAGCCAATCCTGTCAATCTGATGAGCCAACCTGTGTAATGATGGTATCATTAACAGAGTCTGCATTAATATTCACACTTTACTCCCTCCCCCCCCCCCCCCCACCCTCCTCTCCGACACACGCCACATTCCCCCGGGCCAAAAAAACCATTAACAATTAATTGTCCCTTCATGAAGAAAATTTCCCTTCAAATTGTTATGAATTTTTATCTTTATACCTAAAATGTCCCTCCAATGCCAAAAATGTCCCTCCAAAGCCAAACAAATCCCCTCCAGAGTCAAACATTTCCCAGGAACTAGGTTCAAGAGTTCCCCATTGATTCCGGCCATACGTGCCCCCCCCCCCCCCCCCCCCCCCCCCCACCCTTGAAAAAGATCACATAATATGCCTTTAATAGGTATAGATACAAAAACAATTGTTGAAAAAAGTATTCGTGCGCAACTAATGGCTGCTCTGATATACAAACATTGAAAAGGCTGGAATGTTTTGAAAAATTGAGAAATAAACAAAACTACCTAATTTTTGTTCAAAGCCGAGGTCATATCACATGCTTCATTTACCTGCTTTGCAGAGTCTGATATTTTTAACTAGTAAAATCCTCATGATAACAATATAGCTTGTGACAAGAAACGTGCCTCAGTGCTTGGATCGTGTCATTTGCTGAGCGCATATTATTTATTACGAGTCATTATTATAGCAAACCCCTTTATTGCTTGAAGACAGAACTGAACCTGAACTAAGTATTGTTTTCTGCCCGCCTGAATACCATTCCCAAGCATTTTTATTGTACATCATAAATACATAATATTGTAAATAGCACTATATAAGCCAATTGGATTGGCACTTTAATATTTATGTATGCTTAATCAGGCCATATAAACAAAATGCATTTCTTGTTCAGACTTGGGGGGGGGGGGGGGGACTGGAAGAGGTTTTTTATAAGTTTTCAATTTTCTAGTCTTTTTTCCAACTGGACATCTCTATTATAATGACTTCACCTTCTCAGAAGGGGAGGCAAATAGTAGCACTATAGTTTGATCAGTTCCAAATTGGCGAAGCGACCTAATAGCAGCGAATGAATAAATACAGAAGGACGTTGGCGCAGGCATCAAGCACATTGTGCATCATGCGTGACGCGCATGTGTGGCCAAAACAGTGTGTGTCCGGACATAATCGCGCGATACACTTGATTACTTTTGCGCGGGGAGTGATAAAACTGAATATTTCTAGCCAATTTGGAACTGATTAAACTATACTACAATGGTGCGAGCATAGCGAAATGCGAACGAAGGGAGTCAAGTAGGGTCTTTGCTACCAAGGTTCAGACGGTCACAGTTTCAGGCTATTGGGAAGGCATGAGTCTAGTGCTAGGCAAATGCATGTAATGTTCGGAACATATTTCATTTATAAACATTTGACTTCAAATTTCTCAATATTTTTACAAAAGTGACCCAGTTATGTCCATATGTTATGTGCTTTTAAATTCCTTGGTGCTATAAATCAGAATCCCCTCCAAGCTTCAGTTTTAACCCCTCTGAGAACTACCAGCCAATTGGTCAGAAAGATGGATACATCATTTATTGCACCAATGAGAGACATTGTTAGAATAATTGTATCCCTGATAAGGATGGGAGTGAAAATTTTTACAAGCTGCATTTGAATTGGCTATTCATATGAGTACATCTTGTAATAAACCAATCAGAACCACTGTAAGATAGACAGGTAGACCCCAGGGAGTTAAAACAAAACTCCCCTTGTTATAATTCATCCACGCCATTTTTTCGTAAATACGTGGGAAGAAGACAAATCATGCGAGCTGCTCAATACCGAACATAGCACCGCATTCCATCGATGGCATACAGTATTGATTTATGATTTATATTGAATGATTAACCAAACAAATAAATAACTGCATTTGACTAGTTTCAATTCCATGATTACAATCAGAGAGAGAGCATGGTGAAATAAATTGCATAATATTTATTCATGATGTGACATTAGATTCTAATTGCTTATATGAAATATACTAAATCTGTATCATCCATTTTTCGTCTATAGATCACAAACACAAAATCCTAAAGACTAATTTCAAATTTGGACAAATCTATACAAAAATGTCTGTTTTCCAGCGACAATGTGATTAAATTTACATCATAGGCTTTCGAGCAGATGATGGAAGAATGGAATTATGTATAGAGTTGTTCAAATTTGAACTCAACTGATGCGTATGCGCCTAATTATAATATGCTGGTATGCATGCATCGTTGTCATATCAAAATACAGGTATTGATGGTTAATCATCAAAGAAATCTTTTTATTAACTCCAATGTTTCAAATTTGAAACAATCTGGTTCAAACATACCATATTGTCTTCACCAATAATTTGGAATATTTAGGCCTATATTTTTGCTTATGAACACAATGGAATCAAACGTAATACCATGCCATGCATGTGATGCACTAATGATACGAAATACAGATTTGACTGAAATCGTCTTCAGCGTTGGTTGTCTAATCAATCAAGATTTTTCCGAAACAATTTATTGACCTGGAAAGATTAATTGGCATAATATACTATTGGCATAGCTGCCTCACCAACCATCGGATGGAGACATTTGCTCTTGTGTTTGTAACGGACATGATGATACCACACCATACGTACGTTCAGCATTAACACTTTCCACGCGGCTATTGGTTTTACCAAATACAAAACAGATTTTTCAGAAACCTTTCTCAAGGATTACTAAACAAATACTAGGCATGTTCATACTTATTTCAATGCATTTCTCATGGTGATTGCATATATGGTAATGAAATTCAATAATGTTGACATTTTTGAAACATTTTGTCAAATTTTGGAATGTCGTCTGCAGACGTCTTCCGTGTGGAAAGTGTTAACAATTTGAAATATTCCATATTATTAATCATAACAACCAGCATCTTCTTCCTCTCTCTCTGACCAATAAAACAAACACCACAATGAGGGAGCCACATTAGGGGAATTGCGAGTGAGCAATATGTCTCGATGATGCCCGCATCCATTATGCAGACCCCATCTTCTTGTTTTCGCCAGCCAGCACTAGACGGCTATACGATGATAGGCTGCCTCTCTAGCATACGGAACAAGCACCTGCACAAGAAGTATTAACCAAACAAGCTAAAACCTTCCAGATATGTGACGAATCTCATAAAAATACACATATTTGGACTTATTTCATTGCTCTGTGTCCATACCTAACGTTACTTATTTTGCATATAATCGTGAAAATATTTTTCAAATCAGTAATTTATTCAAGTTTTCACGAGATTTTCTTTTTCTTTTCCGGGATGCATCAGACATTTATACACTCATAAAAGGTTAACTTGTTGACGGAGCAAGCAAGACGAGAGAGAGATGCGAGTTTCTATAAATAGACGACATAGAGGAAGCTCATATGAATAATTCCTAGACGATTGAGAGAGAGAGAGCGAGGGTAAAAAGACATCACTGTTCATCACTGTCATGCCGGTTATGTTGCCAAGTTGTTTATTGCACAATCGCTAGTTATAATGAGTCTCTTCATTTGATACTATCTGTCGCTGTGAATCTCATACCCTTTTTTGAGTGGAGGGGTATAGGGTTGGTTTCATGGGGATGGAGGGTTGAAAACTTCAATTATATACACCTTGATTTTCTGATGAGAGAGTTTGCCAGGTCAACCCATTGCCTGCACTTTTCACATCACCTCATCAGCGACGTGAGTTGCAAATTGATTCTCAAAAACCCCTCTCGTAAACAGATTTGCGTGAATCATTATCGACTCTTTTGAGAGTACTCATGACATTGTGCGGTAAACCTTGGACTGAAACATCCCTTGGACATTGCTAATTACATGTAAGGTGGGGGTGGAAGCATTTTGCTACATGCTGTAATCATGGGGCGGTGGTACTTAGTGGATATGAGGTTATGGGAACGTGCAGCCAAATAGGGTCTCATTTTTCACCCTCTGATAAATGAATGACCCCTTTTCAAAGCCTTTTTTTGTAAATGTATGGGTCTAAATCCGTAATTTTGCTGTTTTTCACAGAAATGTTAGCAAAATCTGTCAAATATATAGGAAAATGATGGGTCTCTGGTAAACGTATGGGTCCATTTCCCCCCGAAAATTGGTAAATGTATGGGTCAGTTTTTCATTTTGCTAGCAGCACATCCCTACCAAAAAGATATCTGACCATCTTCCTATCTTATAATTTAGGGCCCAAGTGCATGGCCAGCAATATCAAAGAGGACTTCATATACCAATATGTGTAAATTTACTCAAACATGGGGGACAGGGGACAATGGGGGACAGGGGACATTGGGGGACTATCCATGAGGGATTGATGCAAATGATTCAAACTCATTGACTGCTTGACAATTCTTGATGCAATTCATATGTAGACTGCTAGTGCTACAATGTAGAAGGCCAAATACAGTAAACACTGGGTGAATAAAGCAGTAAAAGTCTAAAGCCTAAGCATAAAACCTGACACCTCGTTTATAGTGCTACAAAACACTCAATGTCACATCCATTTATTCCCATGTCATTCCACATAGATGGCAATCTGGCTTAAAAATTATTAAAATGAAATATAAGTGGTCCAAGTTCACCTACAATGTCGACCTCTGTGTGACCCTATTAACAGCTATTCCCATCAATCCCAGAACATTCTCACCATTTTGAGTAACCATGGTAACTGTCCCTCACAGCCATGGGAGGATCCAGGCTTTACAGGGATCTTACACAGATGCGTTTTTCCTAAATTCCTAAATATCATGCTTAAAAATATACCCTCTCTCTCAGACACCTACATATATAGCTCTTGCATGGAAAACATTCCCACATCCACATGTATATTTTTATATAATTTGGGGGCGACTGTTGAATCAAACATTCATCATGAAAACGATGCTAGACTCAAGTACTTGACGCATATTCACAAGCAAGATTTGTATCTAGTCTAGGATGAATGTTGCATTACACAATTGCGCCATAATTTGTACTGTGACATCAGAGCATATTTGAGTGTGCACCTTTAAGCACGCAAAAAATGGTTGTGTTGCCCTCAAGTGCCAAACATCTTGAAGTAGGGTCAGTCGATTTCCCTCCCCCCCCCCCCCCTTTTTTTTTGCTGAAAAATATTAATAACAGACCGTGGTTCATGACAAGACAATATTGGTAAATGTCAATTTGACTAATGTTTCTAGTGTGATAATAGTTTAAAAGCAATCTATTCAAGCAAACTTTATTCTTTTCGAGCAGAAAGTAGTAATATTTTGACAAATTGGGTAAAGTTTAAATCTTTAAAAAAAATATTTAAAAAATTGTGACCCTGATTTTTAAGATTTTAGAGTCGGTTACTGTGGGCAAGACAACTCCTTTTTGTTGGCCTTATTCTTATAGGTAACAAGGCAATCAAATGCCAATCCTGGCCCGGAACTTGCAACTTGAATTTAGCACCAATCACAGGAATATGCTCTGACATCTCTGTGCAAAGACCGTATTTGAGGAAAAAAGACCTTATCAAAATCAAATCATCAGCATTATTAATAATACTGGTACTACCTGTAGTATCAAACTTAATAGACATTAACTACAGAATGGCCCCAAAAATCGAATCAATTCAATTGAAAATTCACTAGGTTAACTCTTACCAATACATTGATCTAAATCTTTGGTCAAGGATTTCCCTTTTATGCCACTGCATTCTTTCTATCAGGAAATCAAAAGACCTGTAACCATGATAACCTTGATTCTAGTTTCCTGAATCTATTCAAATTCACTGGCCTGGTTCTTTTAAAGCTATACATAGAAGACTGTATAGAAATTCAGAAATTCAGCATGCATTGACTGTCACTGATTGAAGATGTTAAAATTTGTGACGTAAAAAAAAGTCCACCTAGTAACCGTGCGACTTTAGAAGAGTATTCAGTGGCTTACCCAGGGGGGTCCAGAGGCCGGTGCCCCCCTGAAATAACCCCGTCTGTAAACACGACCCTCCGATTTTGACCATGCGATTTTGTTCTGCCGGTTATGTGAACAACCTCATCCCCCCCACTAATCAAGATTTCAGCTGCTGACGGGAACAAATTGTGCAAGTTTTACGGAAAAAAATTGGAGTCTGTAAACAAAATTGTCGGTACATCATGCCTTTCGTCTGTACAACTATGGTGGTGGCCCCCCCCCCCCCCACCCCCAGTTTCCAAAAGCTGGGTACGCCACTGACAGTATTTATTGGAAATCTACAATGGGGCAAAATAAATGTTAGATGGGAATTATAAAGCACAAATATGCATTCCTCATTCCAACTTCTTTATTATACTTAATACAGGCTTATTGCCCACGCAAAATGCATTCTCAGTCATATTATACTGGTTTATTCTGATAAGATTTCATTTACTAGAAATTCTTCACATAATCATAGGATAAGCCTAATCTCAGTAATCAGGTTTTCATGGCTAAGCTTATAGCAGATAATCCTCGTCAATCTAGTCTGCAAGTTAGTAATATCGATTTGTTCAATGAAACTCAAGAGCCGTGCATTTTATAACCCTAATTACAGTCAATAACAGTCATTGCATCATTCAAGTCCATAAGAGCACTATTATTTCATAATCTTATTTCAATGAAACTCCAGATTTGAAATAATCCTATTGGAAATCTTGTTGCTATTGCATTGCTCTGCCAAAAGTAACTTCAAAGTTCTTCATCAAATTCCGGCGACATATATCGTCACTATATTATGTCAAAACCTTGTATGTTTTTCTGGCCCTTCAGCAGGTATAAAGTAAAACAGCACAATGGTTCTACACAGGAAGTGTTGCTTTCTTAGACATGTTCAGGGGGCAAGAGCACTTACAAGGTTTTGACAGATGTATTTTGGCCCTTGAATAAGTTTAAAGCAGAGGGCCTGAAGATTATACATAGAAACTATTATCTATACATGCTGAAGGGCCAGATGGAGATATGAGGTTTTGACAGAACAGCAATGAGATTTCAAAAGTTGGCCAACCTGGGACCAGCACAAATGAGGCAATTAAGCCACTCCAGACAGGTTAAATGAGGCAGGAAGCAGCTATAAGTGTTCCTCAATGACTGACCCAATCATCAGTTCTCCATCAAAGATGATTTTAAAAACACCACCACAATGCATTGCGTTTTTGCAAAATGCCCTAATTCTGGTCTCCAATTCATCTCGGTTCCCATAGATATGTGATGCGATCTGTGAAATCCCGCCACATGGTGGGATTTTTCATATTTGAGATATTTATATCATAAGAAAGCTGAAGCTGTGCTGATTACAAAACTGTTTCGATCATTTTTCTACGATCACTACATAAAAAAGTTATGAGTGAATGAAGATTGTGATGTCATAAAAAGCTATAAAACAAGAAATCATGAAAACAGGCCAAAAAGATACATAGTTCAATAGAATAACATTATAGGGTTAATTAGAAAAGTGACTTAAGTTTAAAAAAAATGTTTTTAACATTTTACATTTTACCCATAATCCCTAGTTCACATTTTGCGACATCTGACGGTTTTCCACAGATCGCATCACATATGCACACAATCATTGGTTCATCGCGCATTCATCGTTGGAGCTCTTAGGTTCTAGTTTTTACATCAATTAATGAATTAAGTATCAGTGTTCCTTTTTCTTATTTCTAAAACTTAAGCTTGACAAATACATTGTTTGAAAAAAGCTTTAGTTGGCTGGCATTCACGCAATGCATTATGGGAAGACCTTAAAATCGTCTTTGGTTCTCCATCCTGCATCATAACCTCACAAGCATCTACTTAAGATATTCTATATGCAACATTATGATCTCTAAATTTGAAGCTATTGAGATTTATTGGTGCTTCAAGTATCCTACCGTCTGCAAACATCTCCAATGTATCCTTTGTGAGGTCTTCATTTCTTGATTGTTCGTTTGTGTCCTTGTGCCAAAAAGAGACCGTTTATGACGATATAAACAGTAGTATTATCATTTTGATTTTGAATAAGTTGCTTTACAAAGTAATTTTTGCAAAGTATTTTGTCCTTTACAACAGTATCCTAAAAACTCTTACCAAACAACAAGTAGCTAGCTAATGCACGTCTTGATGGTGGCAAATGACATCTCAGACGTAAATGGATGATCCTGTCTCAAGATGTTTTAACCATGGCAGGTCCTCTACTACCTGCCATTAACTTATCAGAGATTTTTAAGACCAGACACTCTCACCATTTTAGTACAGACAGACATTGTGTTGAAGTAGAAAATGGTTTTTTTAAAGGGATATTATGTGATCTTTTCCAGGGGCGCCCTCTATTCATGATTTTTTTTTAGAAAGTAGATTTTCTTGCAGAAATGATCAGAAATGTGGATCTGCAAGAAAATGTACTTTCTAAAAAAAAATCATGAATAGAGGGCGCCCCCTGGGAAATATCACATAATATGCATATAAGTAGGCACTGTCAAATAAAATTCAATGTCATCCCCACCAATAAGTACTACAGGCATGATACTCATATCAGGTGAAAAATCTGAAATTCACTGAAATAGTAGAAAACAGGAGACTTTTGTGCTAAATTGCCTAAAATTGGGCTTAATAAATGCAAAAATATCTACATAACTACATTTGAGAGTGAAAAATATCTACTTTTCGATTTGTATCTCCAAAGCATCATGTCTGGTACTATCATAATGAAATGCACACAAAACAAGAAGAGTCTTTAAAAATAAACTCATCTTCAACAAAATGATTTTATGAATATTTTGTTCATGAATGCAAATCCAAAAGCAAATATATATGGCAGCTAGTTACAAGTGAACTCGCTGAATCATGTTATACATGACATTAACATTTTCCACACGGGCATTAGTTTTACCATACAAAACAGATTTTTCAGAAACCTTTCCCAATTTTCTAAGTGTATATCAAGAATTACTGAAACCAATACTGAGGCATGTTTGTGACATTTTAATGCATTTCTCATGGTGATTCGAAATATGGAGATGAAATTCAATAATGTTGACATTTTTGAAACATTTTGTGAAGTTTTGGAACTGTCGTCTGCAGACGATTGATGCAAAAATGGTAAAAATAAAAGTATTCATTTAGTAGATGTAGATGCAATTTACAAGAGGTGGATAAAATCCTGGAATTTGTCAATTAAATCAAATTTTAAAACTGCTGTTTACGGGTGTATACTTTTTCCGGTTTTAACAATGGTAATGGCGTGATTTTTTTTTTTTTTTTTTTTTTTTTCTTCTTTTTTTGTGTCTACAGATATTTTGAATTCTTTCCAGCCCTGTATATTTAAGTCATACTATCTTTATATTGCTCTGACCTGGTAGTGAAAGAATTAGATTTTTTTCATTTTAATATACAAATTTATTCAGCATGATGCATTACTACAGGACTATTAGATACACATCACTAAATGCGCAACAAGTACGCCTTGATTGGAAAATTGGGCCAAAAAGTTCACATGACCTGTCTCAATTATACAGATAATACCTTTTTATTGAGGATTGCCAGTAAAATATTTAGGCCTATACAAAAGATGGCCAAGGTCTTGTTATTGTAGGTAAAACTTCCAAGTTCAAGTTTTGAAAGAGATTTTTTCCCCTTTCAAGCGTGAATCATAAAATTGGGATATGATAGTCAGAGCAGATTGATTACTGTGATATAGGCTACAGTGGTAAAGTATAGGTGTAATGGAATGGTATACATATCTCTGCAAAGGTGGCTAATTTGTAAGGGCCACGGTACCAAATCAATGTCATCAATGATGTCATGGCGTAACAATGAAACAATAGACTTAAATATTTGGTTTGATGAGAGGTTTAAAGAAACTCTGGACTATTCAAAACCAGTCAACTATCTAGCGCAGTATGCAGTATCCATGGCAGATACTGTTGTCATGTCTATTACATGTAGGACTGACTGACCACAAATGTATGACGACGTTGGCAAATTCAAAGACAAAATTAAATCGCAGTCACGATATCATTACCATACTTAACAACTATTAATCTATTCTCTACCGCAGAATTATAACAAGTCATGACATGCGAGTCAAGATCTCTAATTAGTTGATTGACTTGAGTGAAATTCAGGTAGTTGAGTGAAATTCAGGTAGTTGAATTGAATTTAATACCATGACTCAAGAGACTTGACGTAACTTGTGTCCGCATGATCTTAACAAATTTTAGGTTTTGTCAAACGTTCATAATTATTTGTTTATTTTTGTTGTGGTGGTAACAACATTTTTAGGTATTTGGAAATCATATTCCCATCCATCGCTACAAATGAATTTAACAAAGATTAACAAAGAACCACCGCCCCCCCCCCCCCCCAGTCCAAATTTACCAGGTCTCTCTTTATCCAGTGCTTTATCATTGCACCTTTAAGAGGAGACATTTTGAATTATAATTCAAATCTAGAACTATACAGAAAGCCCCTTGGTTCATACAGAAGCCAAGTGATGTTATTGACTTATCGGCGAGACTATTTACTACTTTTTTACATCTCTCTAATGAACACAAACAATCACGTAAAAAGAAAGATGTATTCGTAAGTTGTGTCATTAATGTTTTTCTATATTATCATTGTACTATACAGATTACAGTATACCTTTCAACATGATGAGCCTTTGCTAACATGAGAAGCAACAATTTTGATTGATAATTACAGTGCTACTTGCAATAGATGCAAAGAAGCAATTACCCTATCCGTCTTACACCTGAGAGGACTGTATAATGCACAGGAGATAGATTCACCCGCTCCTTCACTGCACTAAGGCCAACAACAACAAAATTGTTGTGTTGCCATCAAGTGCTAAAAATGTAAAATTGGGTAGGTCGGTCGGAAATTTTTTTTCTTTTTTTTCTTCTTCTTTTTTTGAGGGTTGAAGAATATATGCTTTATGTCAAGACAAGATTGGTATAGGCCCACATGTCAATTTAACTAATGTTTCTACTAGTGTGATAATAGTCTAAACACATTTAGTTAAGCTAACTTATTCATTTCAAGCAAGAAATAGTGACATTTAGACAAACTTAAATATAATACAAAATATGAAAAGAAATGAAATGAAATGAAGAAAAATAATTTTTGAAAAAAACAAAGCACCGACCCTCATTTTTGCGATTTTAGGGTCGGTTGCTGAGGGCAACACAATTTTTTTTTTGGCCTTAAGTTTTATTCATATGATGTGCAATGACTTTATAATATTCCGCTCGAGTCAATTGAAATGCTATATAACTGCCGCATACATTCATTATCTCCTGGAAAATGACCTATGGCCATATGCATTTAAATTGTCTGTTGATCAATTGTAATATAGATATCAGACATATTGAAATTAACTGCAGCAAACAGGCAAAGTATGACCAATACTTTCCTTCTTTGTATACTAAATTGTACGCAATCAGCCATATTTAATCGACATTTTAGGTTATATCTTACAAGTTAGTATTTCTTTTTCTATGAAATACAAGCCAAAAAGATTTCATGATATTTTGTTTCACACATTTAATGTAATTATGTGTCGGAGCATAGGACCAATCCTGACTAACTAAAAAAGCAATATATTCCCATAGAATCCCCCTACAGTGCACTTCGCGCCATGTTAATTTCAGGGGGGGGAGGGGAGGGGAGGGGGAGAGGAGGGGGAGGGGCAGTAGCGTAGCCAGTGGGCAGACTGCCCCCCCGGACACCTAAAATGGGGACGGAGAAGCTGAAAAATGGGGACGAGAAATTGTTCATGTAGTACATTTACTGTGCGATTTTCTTTGACTGTGCGTTTTTTTTTGACTGTGTGGATTTGTTTGCTAAAATGGGACGGCTAAGCGGAAAATTTGGGACGAGAAATTGTTCATGTAGTACATTTACTGTGTGATTTTTGTGGACTGTGCGATTTTTTTTGGACTGTGCGAAATTTTTTGATAAAATGGGGACGGAGAAGCGGAAAATTGGGGACGAGAAATTGTTCATGTAGTACATTTACTGTGCGATTTTTTTTTGACTGTGCGATTTTTTTTGACCTCACACCCCCCCCCCCCCACTTACGTGAAATTCACGAGGTAAGTGACTAGAAAAAAAATTGGGGCAACCTTTTACGAAAATTTTAGAAATCTTGCTAAAAAGAAAATAGGGACAATATTGATGTTTGCCCCCCCGGAATGACAATGCTGGCTACGCGCCTGGGGAGGGGGGGAGGGGGAGGGGAGGGAGCAGCAACCAAAAAATGAATCAGGTCTCCCAAAAATCATGAAAATGTGACCCGGTGTGAGAAGTAAAAACTTATATCAAAGTAAATAAGTTTCACTTTAAATTTTAGTCTAAAGTCTATTCTTTAAAAGTCTGTAGCATCTGTAAAATCTCTTACCATATTCCAACTTCTAGTAAACAAGCTATAGCTAGCTTGTTAGCCTTAGGGCCATACACAGTAAGGCAGGCCGAACTAAATTTGGCATGACTGGAACGGAGCTTAGCCGATGACAGGGGATGTCTGCACAGTTATGCATTATCCCTCCCCCTTATCGTTGACCTGAATCAATGGTGTGCTTCCTTTGTATAAAAGTTTGTCATTTTTAAATGAATCCCAGGTGGGGACTTAAACTTGGAGGAAAAGCTTAAAATAATAGCAAAGCTAAATTTCTTAGTTTTTATGGACAAAATAATACTTATAGTTTGATAAGTTCCAAATTGGTGAAGCCCCCTTGCAGCAGCGAATGAATACAGAGGGACGCTTGCACGTGTGAAGGCAACAAGGCACTGTGCATCATATGTGTGACGCGTGTCGTGTGTGCGCGTGTGGCCATAATTGCTTGCTTACGCTTGGATTACTTTTGCGCACAGAGAAATAAAAACCATATTTATTTCTCGCCAATTTGGAACTGATTAAACTATAACTTACAAATATGCTTAAACTTTTAAGTAATATGTTGTCCATAATAGTAATACTATTAGGGATGACTTTTATTACTTATAATAAACGGTTACATGTAATGTAACTTTAGGCCCTTGTTTATTTGTAATATTATTTTTGTTGCAAAATACTTGAAATATTATTGCTGTTGCAATCTATCTAATGTTCATGCACGCCTTGAGCTACTCGGCACCACTTATTTACAATTATCAACTATCCATTACGGCACTGTATCAGAAGTTTGCTCTTTTTCTAAAGACTACGCTACAAACTCCTGGTAGCGTAGTGTTTTGTAGTGATGAGGATTTAGAATTAATAACATGGACACAATATTTACAATCTATTTTGGCATTCCAGAACCTCTGCCAACTCTTTCTACCAGCATTCAATCCAATCTATAGGTAAGCCTACTATACAGTCCTCAAAATAAGTAACTGACCAGGTAATAAATATACTCTCAACTCCAAAACTATAACTCCTACGTAAAAATATTAGACAATACAGTTGTAAGGAAATTTCTTGTCTTTAATTTGATATATTACACGTGAAGATTGAATGAATATTGACTCAGTTATGTGCCCTAAACCAAAACAAAGTCCGTTTTTCATTTTAACATTTCGTTCGTCTACACGCAGCGTCGGAGTAGCAACAGGCAGATTATTGATTAACTGGTAGCGACAACTCACTGGTCGATAGTAAGACGGGGATTGGGGATGCATCAATTGATCAATGCAACCCATACACATACCTGTCACACTGTCCCGCGTGTTCAAATCCCAAGTGTTAAAATGTAAACTGCACTTGTTCTATCCTTATCAATCTGATGTTCTCAATTATTAACTGATCTTCATGAACAATGTCTCAAATTGAAGAAAAGAGATTTCCTTACAACTTTATAATTTAATATTTTTATGTAGGAGCTATAGTTTTGAAGTTAAGAGTATATTTATTACCTGGTCAGTTACTTATTTTGAGGACTGTACTATAATTATGTGTAATGGATGCATGGTATGGGGATGTGTAAGAATCTATTACTGGAATCAACTGCTATACATTGTTTGTAATGTCTATATGACTTGTCCTGTTTGCAGGCCTCCTATGAATGGCTATGTTTATAGTTGTTTTGGTATTTATTGCCTATAATAATAGTAAATCAACAATAACAACATCAAAAGGTAACTCCGCAGCACAATACATGCTAATTTACCAAGGATTCCAGCTGAAAATGGCATGCTATTATAGCACAAAGTACAAAATGCAGCTCCTATAACAACTACAAACCTGTAACACTGTATCTAAGCAAATTATTCTTTGGGATAATAAGTGGGTGATTTCAGGCTCAGCTTTTCTAAGTGCCCCTGTGTATCAATAGTGCTTTATTTGTGTTGTAAATAAAAGAAGTATAAAAATACCAAATACTACGTTTACAAAAACCAGGATCCTTTACACACAAAAATCCTTTTATTAAAACAAACTATGGTTAACTAAACAGGTATGGTTGGAATGCGGATTTGCCCACTCATAATATTATTGGCCTGGGCTATGCTACATCTGAGAAATATACAGCTTGTGAATGTGGTGATACATATCGTCGCTGTTCTGACATACCGGCACATCACTTTACTTGATGCTGTTGTGATGTGTCGTTATGTCAGAACAGCGACGATATATGTTGAACTTCTGCCTACAAAAAGTAGCTATAGTTCAGTCAGTTCCAGTCTGTTCCTTTGTTTGTTTGTTTGTTTGTTTGTTTACACGGTCGGTCCGTACGGACACAGGACCAAGCGGACCAAGCTCAAGCAAAATGCTCGGGCCAGGCTTAAAAAGCCTATAATATAAGCATGCTGGCTGAATGAAATGAAAGTTAGAAAAGATGGAAGAAAAGAATAAAGTAGAAAGAGCCACTTCCAACAAATAAAGTTAACAATTTTGCTGTCAGCCTCGGACATGAGAAAAGAATAGTCTTGATCCAATCTCATTTGCCACATCCTAACCTGCTTTACAGCAGCAAATTAATACGAAAGAGCGTGGTGGACGCGCAAATAGCTTGAATGACGCAACACGACGCACCTTGAATCGCCAAAATAGCACATATATGCCTGGCTTACTTTGCACTCAAATAGATAAAATTCATATAATTCTCACTAAATCTAGCTTCATGATCAAACTATAGTAGTAGGATATAAGTTTGACAGATATCCAGCGTGAAAGATGAGCTGTCAATATATCGCCAGGAACTTGATATCAAGATCCTGATGGTTTAATCTTCCACAATCTGGGTGTTAATCTATCTCCTTGTCAAACTGCACATACTGTGATTCCTTAAACAAGCCCTTAGGGGAGGGGGTGGTACTCGGATATTTTTTTGTAGGGATGTGCCGCCAGCAAATCGAAAATCAAACTCACACATTTACCAATTTTCAGGGGAAATGGACCCATATGTTTACCAGAAACCCATAATTTTCCTGTATATTTTAAATTTCGGTGAAAATAAGCAAAATTAAGGATTTTAGACTAGACCCATACATTTAACAAAAATGGTTTTGGAAAGTAGTCATCTATTTACCAGAGGGTGAAAAATGGGCCCCTATTTGGCAGCACATCCCTGTAACTTCATATCCACTAAGTACCCCCCCCCCCCCCCCCCTGGCCTTATCCATGGAGAACTGCCTCCACACTTCCTCAAAACCCACAATTTCCTTCCTAGTTTCCTTCCTCTATATATGAAGGTCAATATCATTAGGTCTGTATCAGTGCTCTATAAAAATAAAATGATGTGCCTAGTGAAGTCATTTAAAGGGACATTAAGTGGTGTTGAAAATGTTAAATGTTTAAAAATTTACTTCAGAATTCAAGATGAACATTAAAAATTGCCGTTATTGTTGTTTCTACTAACAAAAACACAGCAAAACTTGATTAAAACAATATCATCGCTATTTATTGTAAAACGCCCTCTATGCAAATATGGTTCGCGTTATGTATTACGCGTACTGCAGTGGGATACTGTCGGACGTAAAATGCTCGTCCCGGCTGTACGAGCATTTTTGAATCGACGTTTACTTGTACAAAGAGAGCTGATTTTTCTTAATCCTTATAAGGTGTAAGTTCATACATGTAATACAATTATAAAAATATACTAATCTCAGTTTTTATCATAATTGAGGGCGCAGCCTCCAACACATCTCTTAGTGCCCCTTTAAGGTATGTGTTTATTATTGCCACACATTATGGAGTAGACTATGGTCTTGTCAGTGGTGTAGCTAGAGCCCCCCCCCCCCCCCCCCCCCGCCCCCCCACCCCACCCCAATATTTAAGTCAGTTGAGATTGGTTCTGTTGGTTCATTTGACAAGGGGAATTATGGAATATGCCGTTCAAATTAGCCCTCTTGTGGGTTATTTTTTTATTTTTGCTCCCCACCCCCTAATATGAAAAACTTAAAATCCAGATAACAGCCAAACATACATTGGACAATATTGAGCAAATCTACAATCAATAAAAAAAAATCACTTCCAGCAAAAATGTATCAATCTTCTACAATGCAGGTCTAATGACTCCTATGGGTCTCACAGTAAACCATTGAGGGACCATTTTGTTTAAAATGCGTGTAATAAGTCAGTTAAAAATATTTGTTAATGCTACAATGAGTCTTAATCTGATTATGAAATTCCACTTCAATTCATGTTATATTGATTTAAGTAGGAAAATGGCTACTTATTTTTAGAGTTTAAAAAAAGATTAGCTGAAATAGTGATTTAAAACTCTGGCTCAAGGGCTTTTTAGGATTTAAGAATTGCATGTCTGAAGCTAGTATAGACAGAGCACATAAGCCTCGATTAAATCATCATCAAAAAAGAAGAAGAAAAATCAATGACACAAAATCTTTTGAATTATTTTACTACTACTTGCTATTCTGCCAAATCACTACCACTCATGCAAAAAGAACTTAATATAGTAACACCCCCCATATTATCACCACAATGAATTAACCCATTCAACTTTTCATCCAATAAAAACCATCCAGGCACCTTTGCATGGTCAGTCAATAGCCCAGATCAAAGCCACTTGTAGCTGGTAACCGTTTTCAACCAATCACATCAAGGCACCTCTACATAATATGCAAATAATGTTGACCTTTGAACCATATAAATACTGCATGGATAGATAGATACAGTGATCAGCGGTGCAGTAAAGCAATGCACTTTTTATCAGTGTTGGAATGTGTGACAATTGTGAAATTGACCTGATAAAATACCAGAAAAACCTAGACTTATTGAAATTGAGTCAGAAGTCAAAAAAAGAACAATAGCGTATATATCTTCGATAAATGAAAAAGTGTTCAGCAGAAAAGTGTGTTCACACCAATGTATAATACCGAAAACCACAATAACAAAATTCAGTACTGAATGGGTACACAATTATTTTGGACCAATTTTGCTGCAATTTCAAAATAATTTTACCCATCTATCTTCAATATCAATCATCAGAAATATATGTTGCTCTCTGTATTAGTTTATCGCATTGAAATCATGAGAAACCTAAAGCCTTAGCTTTCCCATTTGTATACAAACCAGGGAGTTTTTCTTTCCTAAACAATCCTGTTCCTTCCTTCCTTCCTGCACGATCTTTGTCCAGATTCCCCCAGGCACACGAATGGGAAGCATTGTGTCACGTACACACATCTATTTGAAATCAGTAACAGGACTACATGTACAAGTTTAGTAAAACTAGCTCTCCATATGTGATTAAAATACTGGCGTTGAAAGAAACTCTTTCAATCTCGCATAATAGGTACACATTGCCAGTGGACATAATGGACAATGATAAATGGCCAATGAAATTATTTCAACTTTTCCAGTCGTTTTTTAAAGATCATTATCACAAAACGGAACAATTATGAGTACAAGAAACTATGGCAATGCACTATGTAACTGAACAATTTATTTTTAATTTTTTAAGTATAAACAAACACAGGTTTGAGCGCATAAGCCAATGAATCACTATAGTTCAGTCAGTTCCAGATTGGCGAAACCTGTTTACAGCAGCGAATGAATTCAGAAGAGCGTCATGTGCAAAACGCTCGCATGCCGCAATGTCGCAGTGACAATGCGTGACGCTTGCATATATATGCCAAACTCACGCTTATACGCTTGGATTATTTTTGCGTGTGGATAGATCAAAACGAATATTTCTCGCCAATTTGGAACTGATTGAACTATTTAGACCTATAACTTTGGGTATGAACAAAATGAATTAGTAATGTAACGATTTCTGGCTGTAATGTTGAATCATACTCCTGTTGCATGTTTCCACAGACCCTATCATACGATACCGCACGAAACAAGCGAACGCACCAGGTGATGCGTCTGCCGTGCCATTTATGTTAACGTGAATCTGTTAAACAGCATCATACCTCTTGAGGTAGGGTATGCCCAGTGTAGGTGATGCCCGGTAAAAGATGTACACTGTGGAAACAAGCTGGCAGCGAAAATACACAAATATTACTTAACGCTAACAGGGGAAATAGCTTTAACCACCAAGAAACATTGTTTGAATTCCGTATTTTCAGTAAAGAGTCATGCACTAAAGAAATTGCATAATTTTTACAATCAGTAGAAACATATCAGGTTACAAATGTCGTCATTTTTCGTACTAAAAAAATAACGGGTGCGAAATAACAGGCAGGGGGGTTCTGTACTACTATGAAGAAAAACACTTATAGATTATTTCTTAAGCTATATTAAAAAATAGTTTTGTCTCAAAGCTCTACAGTTTTTCAAAACCTAATACGGAATGCGGTTTTTTAAAGGTTTTTTAAAAAAAAATTATGAATATAAAATATTGAAATCCTTGTAAAAGTGACCCTTTTGTATTTAAAATTATGTGATCAATGAAAATCTGAAAATACGGCGAAACTTTGGGGTTTTTTTTCTTTTCTTTCTTCCCAACGTGCACTAATTAACTAACAAGCGGGGGAGCTTTGAGACAAATGATTTTTTTAATAAAGCCCTATCTTGTGGATCAGCCAGGAACAGGAATTGCAATATGTAGGCCTTGCATCTTAGTACCTACCACCAGAAGGTAAACTTGTGGTTAGGATTTCCATATCGGTTGTTTTTATTCATCCTGTGGTTACCAAATGTGCACCTATATTACACCAATAGATAATCTGATACCAGGGTTGACGGAAGGAAGAAAACTCCCTTAACTATTTCTTTTCTAAATATGTAGGCCCTACATAACCTTGTTCCGTATATTCACCCCTTGTAATATCAAAGCTGAAAACGCTACATATTCATAAATGGCACCATTTAACCCATGAAAACCTAATTTCTCCAATTTTCACTAACACAAATGATTATTAATAAGGGGCCAATCTAACAAACTGCCATCTACTCCTACAGTGTAATAATCAGTTGTGCAGGTATGATTCCTTATCCTCCCAACAATGTCATCAAATTGATGTAGGATGTACCTTTCCCACACTGCCCATCTGATAATTAACTTTAGATCATACCATAGATCCTCTGTTAACCCAGGGTTTACCCCAATCTCTGACTACCCCAATCTAGCCATAGATCGTCTGTTAACCCAGGGTTTACTCCAATCTCTGACTACCCCAATCCAGCCATAGATCGTCTGTTAACCCAGGGTTTACTCCAATCTCTGACTACCCCAATCCAGCCATAGATCGTCTGTTAACCCAGGGTTTACTCCAATCTCTGACTACCCCAATCCAGCCATAGATCGTCTGTTAACCCAGGGTTTACTCCAATCTCTGACTACCCCAATCCAGCCATAGATCGTCTGTTAACCCAGGGTTTACCCCAATCTCTGACTACCCCAATCCAGCCATAGATCGTCTGTTAACCCAGGGTTTACTCCAATCTCTGACTACCCCAATCCAGCCATAGATCGTCTGTTAACCCAGGGTTTACTCCAATCTCTGACTACCCCCAATCCAGCCATAGATCGTCTGTTAACCCATGGTTTACCCCAATCTCTGACTACCCCAATCTAGCCATAGATCGTCTGTTAACCCATGGTTTACCCCAATCTCTGACTACCCCAATCTAGCCATAGATCGTCTGTTAACCCAGGGTTTACTCCAATCTCTGACTACCCCAATCCAGCCATAGATCGTCTGTTAACCCAGGGTTTACTCCAATCTCTGACTACCCCAATCCAGCCATAGATCGTCTGTTAACCCAGGGTTTACTCCAATCTCTGACTACCCCAATCCAGCCATAGATCGTCTGTTAACCCAGGGTTTACTCCAATCTCTGACTACCCCAATCCAGCCATAGATCGTCTGTTAACCCAGGGTTTACTCCAATCTCTGACTACCCCAATCCAGCCATAGATCGTCTGTTAACCCAGGGTTTACTCCAATCTCTGACTACCCCAATCCAGCCATAGATCGTCTGTTAACCCAGGGTTTACTCCAATCTCTGACTACCCCAATCCAGCCATAGATCGTCTGTTAACCCAGGGTTTACTCCAATCTCTGACTACCCCAATCCAGCCATAGATCGTCTGTTAACCCAGGGTTTACTCCAATCTCTGACTACCCCAATCCAGCCATAGATCGTCTGTTAACCCAGGGTTTACTCCAATCTCTGACTACCCCAATCCAGCCATAGATCGTCTGTTAACCCAGGGTTTACTCCAATCTCTGACTACCCCAATCCAGCCATAGATCGTCTGTTAACCCAGGGTTTACTCCAATCTCTGACTACCCCAATCCAGCCATAGATCGTCTGTTAACCCAGGGTTTACTCCAATCTCTGACTACCCCAATCCAGCCATAGATCGTCTGTTAACCCAGGGTTTACTCCAATCTCTGACTACCCCAATCCAGCCATAGATCGTCTGTTAACCCAGGGTTTACTCCAATCTCTGACTACCCCAATCCAGCCATAGATCGTCTGTTAACCCAGGGTTTACTCCAATCTCTGACTACCCCAATCCAGCCATAGATCGTCTGTTAACCCAGGGTTTACTCCAATCTCTGACTACCCCAATCCAGCCATAGATCGTCTGTTAACCCAGGGTTTACTCCAATCTCTGACTACCCCAATCCAGCCATAGATCGTCTGTTAACCCAGGGTTTACTCCAATCTCTGACTACCCCAATCCAGCCATAGATCGTCTGTTAACCCAGGGTTTACTCCAATCTCTGACTACCCCAATCCAGCCATAGATCGTCTGTTAACCCAGGGTTTACTCCAATCTCTGACTACCCCAATCCAGCCATAGATCGTCTGTTAACCCAGGGTTTACTCCAATCTCTGACTACCCCAATCCAGCCATAGATCGTCTGTTAACCCAGGGTTTACTCCAATCTCTGACTACCCCAATCCAGCCATAGATCGTCTGTTAACCCAGGGTTTACCCCAATCTCTGACTACCCCAATCCAGCCATAGATCGTCTGTTAACCCAGGGTTTACTCCAATCTCTGACTACCCCAATCCAGCCATAGATCGTCTGTTAACCCAGGGTTTACTCCAATCTCTGACTACCCCAATCCAGCCATAGATCGTCTGTTAACCCAGGGTTTACTCCAATCTCTGACTACCCCAATCCAGCCATAGATCGTCTGTTAACCCAGGGTTTACTCCAATCTCTGACTACCCCAATCCAGCCATAGATCGTCTGTTAACCCAGGGTTTACCCCAATCTCTGACTACCCCAATCCAGCCATAGATCGTCTGTTAACCCAGGGTTTACCCCAATCTCTGACTACCCCAATCCAGCCATAGATCGTCTGTTAACCCAGGGTTTACTCCAATCTCTGACTACCCCAATCTAGCCATAGATCGTCTGTTAACCCAGGGTTTACCCCAATCTCTGACTACCCCAATCCAGCCATAGATCGTCTGTTAACCCAGGGTTTACCCCCGGGGGGGGCACTGACATTTGAAAAGGGTATAGGTATGTGCCGCGCTGAAGACCCCCTTTTTCACCCTCTGCTGCTAGTTCTTATGACCCCCCTTTTGAGCCTGCATCAGTTCTTAAGACCCCATTTTTATTGAAAATTCAAAAATCGCGAAATTTTGCGTTCCAAAGCACCAATTTTGTGATCCAAAGTCCCAATTTTTCGAAAATTTTGCGTTTTTAAACCAAAATAAATCGAAAATTGAACTATAGGCCAGTTCTCAAGACCTATTTTTTGGAAAAAAATCAGTTCCTAAGACCCTATTTTTCGTCATAAAATCCACTCAGTTCAGTTCTTTAGCCCCCCTTTTTCAGACCCTGGGCGGCACACCCCTACCCAAAAAAAAGTTGAGTGCCCCCCCCGGGGGTTTACCCCAATCTCGTGACTACGCCAATCCCGTTGAGGCAACTTGCAGTGACACAGTGACAGCAAACTATAAGCAGATAAGCCAAATCCATGTTCATGATGCTATTGGTCATAGTACAGTAAGATAATGCAAAGACATTGGATAAAATGTACACCATTTCTGAGGCTGGTCAGGAGATGATATGAATACATCTAAATAAACTTTTGAGATGGCATTGTTTTCGTCTAACTTTGGTATTAAGATAATATTTTAATAAGAACATATAACTAAATTAAATATCGTGTAACTAATGCCTATCTTGAAAAATAATATACAATCTTTTGGGTACGAGTACCAGCAGCAATGCAATATGTATGCCCAGCTAAAAGGCTATAATATGATATAATTTACAGTACCTGCAAGTACTATCTTTTTGTACAGCATTACAATGGTCAAAAAATGTCATATTTATCATTTTATAAAGTAAACCTATCACAGCATTCCACAACCAATAGAAATCTCCACCACCACCATCCACATGATTGTGCATACCAAATCTTGTCCTGAAAGATGTTTAGAAAGTCATGAAAGTGGCTCAAACAACGCCACTATTTTTAGACTAGAATACATGAAAAGAAACAGTCTGATTTTGTTCTTACACTATTCAGAACAAACAATGGTTAAAAGCTACTTAGAGGTATTAGCTTTCACAACTACCTGCTAGAGCTATTATTAATAGTACACATGTAGGTTAGGCTTTTAGATGGATGACTTTTAGCAATTTCATGCTTTTAGTATGGATTCATCCAGGGCAGGATTTATGAATTAACAAAATATTATTCAGAGTATCATTTTATCGATAAAAGTAGTTGAACTATAAGTGCACTAGACAGGTAGATTTAAATTTGAATTGAAATATCAAAGTTCTCCATTTATTTCTTCATTCGGCAAATATATTGTTTAATTGTCAAATCATTGATACGATGTAAAATAGAAAGCTTGCTTAGGCGATGAAAATAACATTCTATGGGCCCGACCCACCAATTTTTGTTGTTGTAATTTTTGAAAAATGTTTTGACAATTTTTAAAAAAGATTTTTTTTAAAAGAAGTTCACAAAAAAGATGAAGAACCTTAAAAAATCAAATTTAAAAAATCCGATCGACTGACCCTACCTGCCAGAGATCCATTTGTCCATAGAACAGGGTTTTTGTGGGGTTTTTTGTGGTGTTTTTTTTGGGGGGGGGGGGGGGGGGCGGTGGGGGGGGGGGGGGGCGGTGGGGGGGGGGGGTGGGGGGGGTGCCTGGAAGTAAAGTTAACCAGTATGCAATTCTATGCATGGAATTTGTAAATTGTCATTTTAACATGTTTCAGCTCATTATCAATTCTGAGAAGTAGAGTTCCTCCTGCCTGGAGCAGCAGTGGACAGGGAATCAGTTTGCCATAATCCCCGCTAATTTGTCTCAGTTATTCAATGCCTCAAAAGACTGTCAAGTGCCCTATTCACAACCAATTCAATTGCATATGAACACTTAAACTGTTCTATGGAATGAAACTTGAGCTAAAAATACACCCTTTGGCATGATCAAATTATTCATCAATAATTCATGAATAATTCAAGAGTGGACGACCCCACACACATGGCTTAATCGATGCATATGGACTGGAGGGTTCCTCTTTGATTTGAATTTCGTAGAAACTAATTATTCATGTAACAAATCTTTATCTAGCTAGCCAGTGTAAAAATGCTTTGACTTTTATTCATGATGTTTGTGGAGCCACAGTCGTCAGGGGTCACAGTGAATTAGTGACAAGGGGGTAAGATAATTTATGCGCAAAATTAAAAAACATGCATATATATTTATTTTGTATCAAATAGGTCTATCGCAAAAATAAAAACAAGCAAGATTGTTCAAAATGTGCAAAGGGCGAAAAATTACACACACGAACATTTCTACATTTACTGAAGTTTAAAAGATTACCCAAATGGTAGCACGCCCTCTCCTTTTGTGCCCACCATTATTTCAAATTTTTTTGATACTCTACATGTAGTCTAAAGGGTTCACATCCAGACCTCCTGTAATCTGGAAAAACCTAGAAAGTCTGTTGAACGCAAATTTGAGAAAACAAAAGGAAAACTGTTCCCATATTTTTTCAAGACGAGGTTTTTCCATACTAGGTAGTTCCAGATGAAAAACCGTTGACAGGGAAAAGTTTCACACACTTTAACTTGATAAACTAAGGGATAAAAACTCATTAAATCCAAATATGGGTCTAACTCAATTTTTCTCCAAAATTTGACTTAGGCCTACTAGATTTTTCCAGATTACAGGAGAGATATGGAGGAGGATATAGAAAGGAATTTCACCTATAGAACAGGACAATAAATGTGTATACAATACTTAAATCATGGATGTCTATTGATCAGCAGATAATCTTTTTAAATCTGTAAAAAATGCATTGTAGAAATATTTCATTCATTCCATTGACTACGTTAACCACACACTGTCTTTATTTATGTGGGAGACTTTTTTGTGTGATCAGTATAATATTCATTTGTATGCACAGGAATGGATGTGATTCCTTTAAACTATTAATTATCCTATGTGTCCAATGTGCATATACTAATATATGGACCTGAGATGAGAGATACAGAATAACAATTCCAACAAATCTTTAATATTGCAAATTCTGAAGAGCATACAAATTAAATGCACAAAAATAACCACGCTTTAAGATTATCCTTTCTGAAATCATGTCCCAAACTGAACTAAATCTTGAGGCCGTTGCAAATAGGGGTGCATTATTTTAATAAAAGACTGATGACTTGATTTAGTTATTTGATAACAATCCAATTATTACACTGGTCTGCACAATATAGTAAGACCAGCAACTTGTATCTTTCTTAGTGTGAGTGAGAGTAATGACGTGCGAAGTGAGGTACTCCTTATGTTCTCTTATGTTCCACGCAGAGGAGGTAAATGGGTATAGGTTCAGAGGAAGGGTTTTGGGATTCTGGGTTTGGGCTATATAAGGTGCAGGATTGGTCATTGTTGATCATTAATATGGAAAAGAGTGTACAAAACTGGTCTGATGCCCGGCCCCCCAACTCAACACAAAAGTTGGCAACGATGACTGTTCTTCATTTTTTCAAAGTACCCCTTTGCAAGGACTTTTCAACAATTTTACCCCCCTTTTTAGGCAAAAACGAGGACAAAATTGGGGTGAAAATACCCCTTTTTTTGGTTTTCAAGGACTATCATTTCAAACACCCCTTTTCAAAGACACTTTATACATACATTAAATAGATAACAACTTGTTGCTCCCAACAGTAACAGGGTTTTGGTCCTGTGTTATAAACTTGTGTACCCTAATGGTGTATTTGGGTTGTTACCATGTTCTAATCAAATGATTAAATCCATCCTGTGATGTTTTTTGTTTTTTTCCTCTTCGTAAAACACCCCTTTTTCTGAATTTCGCGGAGACTAATTCATGAAATACCCCCTATTTTCATGATTTCGCTATCCTCGCTGACAATCAAAAATATACCCCTTTTCCGCGATTTTTAGAACAGTCATGGTTACCAACTTTTGTGTAGAGTTGGGGGGCCGGAGTCTGATGCAGATATTTTTTTCGTTGCAAGTCAGTGATGAACACCTCTTCACCATGCTATCGATGGTAAGTGGAGCGGCTATTACTATTACTATTAGTATTAGGGTTAGAATTCATGGTTCAGGTATTAGGGTTAGGGTCAGAGTTATGGCCTTATACAGGGAACCCCTGTACCAAGATGCTTGTAAAGTTTGAAGTGCCCATGGGTAAGGGGTGCATGTTAGACAATAAAACAATGATTGTTGTCATTTACATTTTTCAACACCAAAGCAATGATTATGAATGAATCGCCAAAATTGACAGTGAATAGACCGGAGGAGCAAAACATAAGAATCAATGTACCAGGCTCACAATTCACACTATTTAATCGTCAAGTACAGTTTATTAACACTCCATATCCCAGGACCATGAACAGGGCTCATAACACGCATATAAAACAGCCTGTGTGTGTGATGCTATGCTATTGTTGCGCACTGACAATAAGATTTTGCCTCGGTTCGTCGGTTCTCAATGGGCTTGCAGTGATTCATTCAAGAATTTTGTGGGAAAGGGTTTTATGTAGGTGTAGCGGAATATGTCAAATGCTATACCTGTTGCTATGGGGTTGCATTTCCCACGCAAACAGCGTGGCTAGCTACTCCGTATCTATATACTTGCCCTACTCAGAATAAAAAGGTCATCACGTACCTGTATGAAACATTTACCCCTCTAACCAGAATTCTAAGGTGTGGGGGTAAGGAGGGGTGGGGTGATATATCTAGGAGGAAGCATCCCCCCCTCCCCTCACCCACCCCACCCACCCTCCGTCTTGCGATTCTGATAAAATTACATTAGTCTTTTTCCAAAAATCTGGTCGGCAAAATGTCAGAAAATTTGGACAATTTGAAATTTTGCGGCTGCAAACTTGGCAACCTTAAACTAAAGAGAAGGGCTTAGGGTTTGCCAAGAACAAGAAACTGCAATCTAAACACTAAGAGTTCTCAAAGGGTTATTAGTGTCGGGTAAAATGCCACACATTTGAGTTAAAAGCACATTTTTCAATATTTGATTTTCAAAATACTTTCAATTCCTGGGACTATAACAAGCATTGGAAGGGTTAAATTACAACTCCAGGGCAAATCATTTGACAAAACCATTGGTGTTTACATATTTTCTCTCTAAAGCAAATACAAGGTCAACGCTGATTTCCGAACAACTGCTTATAATATACACAAACCTGGGTTATACTTTTTCAATAGAGCCGGCATATTGATTATTATTGTCCGGCAAACGTAATGTATACTAAAGCCAAAGCCGAGTGTGAATTTCAAAGCTTGCCTAACAGTACTACTACTAGGACTCACAACTTGTGAATGGTCAAACATTTCAAAAGGTTGCGCTTTTTACGGTTTTCCGGTGCCAAGGGGATGATGAACACATGACTGAAATGGTTTGATATCTGAAATATTTCTTATTCAAATCAAAATTCCAAAACAAAATGGGGGGCAAATTCTTGATAATATAAGTCATGAGTGGTTTACTAATGCAATTGTTATCATATTTGCGAAATAGTGAGTAATTTATCAAAAATTAATCGGTATGGTATGACATGACTTGATAAATTGCTCTACTTCAATGCTGCATTCAGAAAAACTGCCAATTTATCAGCGTAAACCATGGGCGTAAACAGAACCATTTATAATTTCCTTCTACAGCGAGCCATGTTTACAATACAAAAGGTATAAAAATAGGTACTTTCGGACATTTAAATCAGTTCCTTTTCTGCAAAATGTTAATAAGCTAATATTCAAACCCGTCTATCACAACTGTCTTTCAACCCGTTCGACAGAGACCAGTGAACGACATTTTCTATACAAAATGTTAGGTTTTTATATAGACCATGGGTTATTCCAGTTGTAATCCATACACCCCCTATGGAAGCCATACCTTGATCTTCCTCAGTGAGAGTGTGAATTTCAAATGGTTTACCTGCATATGGGTAACTCCATTTAAAATCTTTACTCCCTATGTGGAAAATTAAGGCCATGTCTTCCATAGGGGGTATATGGATTTCAACTGGAATAGCCTGCTCTATCAGACAGCCAACAAATTTTTAGTGTTCCGATCATTTTCCCAAGCAGTAAAAATAAAAACAGCACGAAAATAGCCGCTTAGAAATCCTGTCATTATAAAGTTATTCAACAACTTATAATCGCTAGCCCTGAACAAACATTGCCTTGTAATTTCACAATTCATCGCTTCGTGTATATACAGGTATACGTGCCCATGAACTACAGATGTAGATTGTGATTGGTTTTGACCTCTAGCTCTCTCCCCCAAAATCAATATTATAATCATAATCAGACGTGAACAAATAATTGACTAAAAGGCTGCAACTGATAATTGCTGCGCTACTTTTGCTGTAAACAACCCTGAAAGTCACACAAATAGTGGTGTTAAGATCTATTTTTTCATTCAAGATATGTTTGGGGAAAAAAAGGCAAAAAACCAAACCCATCATTTTTAGTGCATATTAAATTGAATAATGTATAATGTAACGAAAATGGCTACATTTTCAGAAGTGTGTTTAAACTTCATACTGTTATTACTGTACATGTAAGCATAAGGACAATTCAATACCTATTCTTTCCAATCTTGTGATATTAATAAAGAGGGACTATTTCAGTGTTTTCTCCACTAACCCTACAACGGTGTATTCAAAAAAGGTGAAATGCCCTTTTGTTTCTTTATTCCCCGCCCACCTGAAATATTTTGGGGAAATTCATTCTTTTACTGCCTAAAACACTGCTCTAGCAGAAAAAATGAATTTGCCTATCATGTCATACAAGCCAGACTGCATCGGAACTATTACTTAGCATCATCATCCCAACTGATAAAGGGTAAAATTTGCATCTCGTCACACGAAACAGACAAGCATGCACACATACTCTACATTTTGTACGTGTAAGGAATGAGATATGCTGTTATCATGCAGAGAGGATTTTTCATGTATCGATATTTTCACATTCTTTCTCAAAATTAATTGTTTGCGAGTCTTAAATTCTCTTAGGGGCTAACCGATATGCTGGGTTAGGCATTATAAAGGCTATCCGCTATAAATACCCCTCCCCTTCCACGCTTACTCTTACCTTCCCCCATATTGTTTTTGAAATTTGAAAAAACTCTCTCACCAAAAGATCCCTATTTTTGACAAATTTTGCAAATTTCTCACAGAAGGACATCTATTATTTTATAAATTTGCAAATATGTCACCCAAAACCCCCCTTTTGAAGACATTTTAGCAACCTATCATTCAACAAATGATCCTGTTCTGTTCTCTCACCCAATGCCATTTTAACTTGATGTGCATTGCTAATTTTTGCAAACAATTTCCATTCACAAAATTCATGAAAAAACTCTTGATAAAGCACTCAGTAGTATAATCTACAGATACCGCTTGTCATTTGCGAGGTCATCGGGGCAAGCTATGTTCGTGCCAACTTTCATGCTTACATTTTGATAATGACAGACTTTGACAAATAAACGTGTGTACCAATGTATGACATCATGTCTGCGAGGAAATGTAATGTGTAAACACTTCCCAATGGACAGATCTGACCTAATGAAAATGCCTTTCGATTTGAGAAGCAGGGCTCAAAATAAGCGGGAGCCAGGAGATGTTTGCATACTGGTTAGCATGAAATGGCTCCTGGTTGAGTCCTATAAGACATGACATGAGCCACTTTTTACCCATAAGTGAACCCAGGTTCAAAACTTGTTAATGTATGCAGGGCTCCAAATAAGCAGGAGCCTGGAGATTTTTGCATACTGGTTTAATAGCATGAATGGCAACCTGCAACTGGTGCATGGCATTTCCCACTCATTTGACTTGATAAAAGGTTTATTTAAGACAATACAATAATCTTTAAACATTGGTATGTTTGTTGTTTTTCAAAAAAGCTCTTACAGGTTCTGTTAAATTGCTCCTGGTTCCCCCTTCTATCTATAGGACCAGGAGCAATTTTCCATAAAAAAACCCCTGGTCAACAGTCAACACCTTTTATTTGGAGGCTTGTTGAGAAAGGTTGGTGTGTGGTGGTTGGGGGGGCACCCTGTTTATAAAAACATTGAAGTGCACTTTCAAAACAATAATACAAGCTCTATTGCAGAAGCCCATGCTAAAATGATCAAATTATACTGGTGTTCATGCATTGATTCGATCATAACGCTTTTAAATTTAAGTTCATTGGATTCTTCACAATTTTTTCTCACATAATTGGATTGTGCCGTGTTGCAAACCTTGAACATCCTTTATCAAAAATATGGCGAGTATAATATTACCATAAAAGTACTACACTCCGTTCTTCTATACTGAGCAGTAATCTTAGATCATATTCTAGTGATAAACAAAAACGCAGCATTTAGGTGTAGTGCGCGCCTGGATTCATCTCGGGCTGGCTGGGTACTTGCCCCCAACACCTTACAATCACACAAGCGATTATGAGGCGCTATCATTGCAATACACTGTGACGTCACTGCACTGAGTCAGGTGAATGAAGTATAGCGTGCACTTCCATGATATTACTGAATAAATCACGGATTACCATGGTAACCAGTTAGTAAATCAATGCTGCAATGGGTGCCTGGCTTGAAGCATATGTTATAAATGTATGGGTGCGTGGGTAGCGATGTTTTATTACTTTTTTTAAGGGGTCCGGCTACCCCTAAATTAAATCTTAAAATAATTCAGTAAAAGCAGGCAATCACAGTTGGTGAAAAATGACTTCTTCACAGAAAACAAGTCAACTTCCCATAATTAAACATTACATGCCAAATAGATAAATTGTCCAAATGTCCTCCAGATTACCAAAATTCCATAGCGAGTACGTCCATGATAATTTTTACTAAAATTACAACGCTAAAATGATTTAACCATCATACTTCCATGAATAAACAATTAGTGATAGGCTCTAGAGGTGAGTGAGTATGTGGCTAGAACCTGGACGGAAGGAAGACCACTGGTAAAAGTAGTTTGCAAGGCATTTCCAGAAATTAAGGTACATGTACATCGGTACAATTATAGTGATAAATTTACACCAATTTCAAAATGTTCTTTATAATAAAAAACCTCCTCCTTTTAATTCAGCTGCCATCAATCAATTTCTGTGACAACGCACTGGCTTTTGATCACGTAGCGCTCTACCACTTCAGATTCAATTCTCGACTCCCCGGTTTGACAGCTTAATACAGACGGGGATATTACGGGGGATATAGCGTACCATCCTCAATCAAAGCAAGACTTGTGTAATGCCTTGATCAAAGTAAATCACGACTTCACCTTCAACTATGGACGGTGGTGTTGATTAGATGAGTGTGAGAGTTTGTGCAAAGTATGGGTATATTAAAATGTTTTTCTTGTCATGGCGGATTACCGATATAAGGACATGAAAACTGTTCAGATGTTTGCGTAACAACAACTTGATTTTTTTTTTTAGATAATAAAACTATATCAACAATTAAATTTTTTCATAAAAAAGGGTATGTAATACCATGGTAATACATTGCAGAAAAAAAAAGGAATTTTAAAAGTAAGGAACGCAATAGCTCAGATAAATTTATATATTTATTTTGGCCTCAAACATTTATTACATTTATTACAAATGTAGGTCAATGTAAGCGTGGAACATAGTTTTATTTTCATCCCGTCCTGGCCCGTCATCAGCGATCTGCCACAAATATGAAATATTGGGGAAGAAGGCAAACGTCAGTTGTCAACGATACTTCATTAAAATGAAGATGGGCTAAACGGTTGACATCCCTTGATGCACCTGCTTCTTCGACGTTATTGAAATTTACGCAGACTGCCTCATGTCCGTGCTGTGTTACTTAACACTTTCCACGCGGCAGGCGTCTACAGACGATATTCCAAATTTTCACAAAATGTTTCAAAAATTTCAAAATTATTGAACTTCATTCCCATACTTGGAATCATCATGAGAAATGCATTGAAATAAGTACAAACATGCCTAGTATTGGTTCAGTAATCCTTGAGATAAACCTTGAAAGTTGGGAAAGGTTTCTGAAAAATCTGTTTTGTATAATGGTAAACCAATAGCCGCGTGGAAAGTGTTAAGATTGTCGGCTCGTATTTAGATTAAATGTGCGATATGTCCTATACATGTATTGTGCATGCAGGAGGGTATATCTCAACGGAATACAACTACATTGTACATTGTAGATCATCTAGTCTGAATTGAAATACACTTATTTTTCCATTTACAGAAAATATATTTGAGGTTTTACATGTATATCGGCTTACTGATATTCACTGATATTATGTGGCAATGTGTAGTATTAGTGCGAGCATATCAGAAATATAAAATAATAAATATCAATATTTTATACGAGCAGTTCTGCCACGAGTAATTTAGCCGTAAAAAATTAGGCTAAATTTCCATCCATTTATTTTTCCCAGCCCAGCCTGTACCTTAATATCTCACAATTATCTATTAAAAATAAACCCCAGGCCCAAACTATTAAGTCTCTTTAAAAAAAATCTTGTTTTTCGTTTTGGTTAGACCACTAAATGCATATAATCTCTAGATCTCTACAGAAAATACTGGTATCTTTAAACTGGATATGGGCATTTAGTGTCTATATACATTTTGGTATTTATTTCAGCTAATTGAGACCTTTGGGATTAGCGGACATTTTGGCGGTAACACTAAACTCTATTGAAGTACCGCTTTTAAGTGGCTAAAAGTCACATAATCTGTACAAGTAATCTTAACATTTCAAGTAAAGGTTATACTAATTGTGAGGTCATTCACCAGGTAGTATTGAATGAGGAAGGTTGTGGGTTCGAACCTTGTTGCAAACACTAATGTGCAGACACCTAATCCAAAGCATGGAAGGTCTCTATTGTTGAGTGAGTTGGCCTAATGTATAAACTCTGTGGCAGTCATATACACAGTGTTGACACACCACCCTGGGAAGAATTGTGACTTTACACAGGTGGATATTGAGTGAAAAGGGGCTCATTTAAAATTCCCAATTACATGACTGATGCGAAAATAACCCCTTTTTCAGTCCATTCTGGTGCCTTATCAAATGCAAAGTATAGATAAACGCTCTTTAAAAATGCTGCAATTAAATGTTATTTTGACGATTAACCAGCGTTCATCGATTGAACTCATGCAATCTATTTTGGGCTGCTTCAACAGCTCATTGATTGAACCTTGGATTTGACAAATAGGTCACCCATGTACAGGGACAAGATAACGTCTGTCTGTTCTACAAAACAGAATCAATACTCCTCCATGCTACAATTATAACGGATGATGACGATTCCGTCAAGCGAAGAGGAGAATGAGCCAGACAGTTAATAAGCGGTTTTGAACCACCAGAGAAATGCATGTGTATAAAAATATCAACTATTTTGTCCCGAATAATAAACCAATAATTATGTGATGGTGAATTGGAAACTGGGTAGGGGGCCAAATCATTGGGGTTGGTACGATTATGGTTTCAGGCAAATGCGATATATCACATCAAAAGGGGGGACTTTGCAGGTGAAGTCAATTTCAGGGCATTTTCTAAGCTTTAAAGTGACACCAAATTGATCAAAATTGATCAAGGCTTTCATATTTTATACGTGAAAATCAGTTACTTCTAAATTCTTATTATTGTCTTTATTTTTTTCTGTCTCTTTTCATATCTTGAAAAAAACACAGCCGCAAAGTCCCCCCTTTTGATGTGCTGCATTACAAATATGGCAATTTGCTGAGTAAATTTCACTTTCGTAACCAAAATATATTGTCTTCCCATTTCTCCCAACAAATCTATGAAATCCATCAAAAATGGGGGGTGGGGGGGGGGGTTGGGAGTTAAATTTGAACTGGGAATGTAAATATTCAGTTGTTTCAAAAAAAGTTATAACTTTTTAGAAATCCAATTTCAATAAGAAAAGATAATGGAACAAACAAAGATATTTCTACCTTTGAAAAGGAGTCTGCTACTGCTAGGATCGAAAACTCAGGCCCCTTACAATTTGATATATAAATGTAAAAGACGATTGGTCACTTGTATGGCTCCTTGAAAAAGTGACCATTGGAGTGAATTTGATTCTCACTCTTCTGAAGTTTTTCACTCTTTTACAATTAGAAGAAAAGACTTGAAAATTTGGCCAAGATTTTGATATTTTCCAGCCAGAAACTTGACATATTTTTAAACAAGTGCTCATTTAGAATGTTTAAAAATATCTTCAGTGGAAAACAAAATGACCCGCTATGGAGATTGAACTGACCAATCTTCGTCATTCCTGGACTGGAACTGACCGGGGAACTGACCACCATAATGTCCAGGCTATGTTGACAGGCGGAAGGAAGGAAGTAAGTACATGTATCAAAAGGAAGTCACTAGGATATGTAATCATACTACACGTCATTGTATAATATGAGTGCACATGTATAAAGTTCATCAATAAATGACCTCTTATCCCCTCAACCTTATCCCCTCTATATCATCCCCAACCCTATCCTCTCTCCCTCAGCCCCTCATCCCTACCCCCCCCCCCCCCCCCCCCCCCCTATCTTCTCTCCCTCCCCTCAGCCTATATCTCCATCATTCGCAAGTATCATTTAGGAACTAATGGTGTTGTTATTCACTATCTATAGATAAAATACCTATTTAATATTTTTTTATACCATCATTATATTTCTTTTTATGTCTTTTAATGTTGTCAAGTGCCGAGAGGCTTTTTTCATTCGGCGCTATACAAATTTCTCATTATTATTATTATTATTATTAAAATATAAAAGTAAATAAAAAATTGCCGGGCGAAATCTGCATTTCAAATTAATTGATATGATATGATAGCCTAGCCTATTATTTAGCCTTTGCGGTCCAGAAGATGGTACCTCAGATATGACCATTTCCTGCAATACTCAATTTTGTGACCTTCATGGCATGGAATTTTAAAGGATATGATTTCCTCTCAAAAGAAAATTATATAGGAAAATTTTATTTTGAGGCCTCCCTCAACAAGAATTTTGAAAGATGACTCCCAGCCTAGTTTTTAGGCATCAGGGTAGGTACATGGTGGAAGGGAAAAAATGGTCTTCTAAGGCCACGTAGAGAAATACTCATGAAAAAGTCAGATGAAGAATGCTTATTGACGAATATGCTATAAACCACACACACACACCCCCGTCATTTTGTTCAGATTTTGTAGGCTTTTAAATCACACACAAATTGGCAACTTGAAACCGGAAATGAAATATGTTTCACGTTTCAACTAGGTTCTACTTCCTGGTGCACTATACTCTGCATATGTACAGGCCTATGAGTGCAAACAATGTATGCAATTAGGAATGCTGTCATAATAGTGTCAAGACCTTCAAGGATGTTCTAGACAAAACATGACATACCATTTATAGGCCAGTGGCCAGAATCTTCAGTTTGACATATGATGAACAAATCTAAAAACATACAAACGAGCCTAATAATCGTGTTTGAAATGCCATGAATTGACTTAATTATCGAAACACACTTGAATTGATTTTCAAATGTCAACCAATTGTTTTCAAACAGGAAGTGTGCAAAACAAATCAAACTTTTTGAAAGGTTTTCATGTGAGTAGGCGATTAATTATGTACTGATTTAGTTTTTTTAAATCTATAAAATTCTGGATTTTATGGGTCTACGCAGCTCAGTTTAGGTAATATTCAGGGGTGTTTAACTGTTTCAAGTACCGTATTATCCCTATTAAGCGCCCAGGGCGGTTAGCAAAGTCATTTTGTGTGGGCGCTTATTTTATTTTAAAAGGTAACTTATAAAAGTTACCTTTTTTAAACTCATTTATCGTAAACACTGTCGAATTCGGCGAGGTTGCACTAGCAGAAAACCATGTGCGATCGAAAAGTAAACTGTTTAACATTTTTTGGGAAAATCAACATTGTGGCGTCGCAGTGGTCTCACTGTGGCCACATTATGTGACGTCAGGCTTTACTGGTACTGCGCTTTACTGAAGGACGCTGTGGTGAAAATGTTGTTGTACAGTGCTACGTTAATTGAAAGGGTGGGCGCTTATAAGGGATCGTTTGTTGGTAGTCATTGAGAAAAACGGGGGTGGGCGCTTATAAGGGCATGGGCGCTTAATAGGGATAATAGGTAGCTGCATTTAAACTAAAGCTAGCAGTCAAATTATTCTGTATTTGTATGGGGGCGTGAGTGAGTAAGCATTATGACATGCCAATTATTTGGCAATCATTGTGATCATTGACATTATCCATTGCACCCAAGTGTATTGAACGTGCATAATACCAAAATATTGTGCATATAACCATGTGGAAAATTGTGAGTTCATATTTAAACATTTTGATTCTAAATTAAGGGCACCCAATACCATTTTATGCATGTTGATCATTAAAGAAGTAGGCCTATGTAAAATGCAGTTTGAATTTTAAATATTAATGGAGGCTTTTTTAAAGCATATTTTCTTACAGATCTACATTCCTCCTGATCATAAATCATAAATACATTCCGAGTTACAGGGTGATACCATTCCTAATTACTTCAAGATCATGGTTTTAAAGGTAGATGACCCGATCACATTCCGATTTTCAACTTGAAGTTTTCTATTCTACATGAAAGGTCATCCTTAAAAAAGTCGTGTTCCAAAGTTTGAGTTGCATAGCTCTTATGGTTCTTATTTTAGACGCACAAGATGCTGTGAACTGTACCCATTGAGTAGTACACAAACTATATCGGTGGTTACCACCATTCGCGGTAATTCGACGTTATTTCATCGATTTCTCCGTAATTATACCGATTTAGGCCGTCAAATTTCAGTATGATGATGAGAAAAATACGAGCTTTCATATGATATGAAAATCTCCGTATGTTTGAAATAATTCTGTGTTACGAAAATGTGATCGGGTCATCTACCTTTAAAGTGAATCTAGAATGAATTAAACTGTCCTCAGCAAGACAATCTATTTTCAACCTATTAAAGGTAGATGACCCGATCACATTTCGATTTTCAACTTGAAGTTTTCTATTCTACATGAAAGGTCATCCTTAAAAAAGTCGTGTTCCAAAGTTTGAGTTGCATAGCTCTAATGGTTCTTATTTTACACGCACAAGATGCTGTGAACTGTACCCATTGAGTAGTACACAAACTATATCGGTGGTATACCACCATTCGCGGTAATTCGACGTTATTTCATCGATTTCTCCGTAATTATACCGATTTAGGCCGTCAAATTTCAGTATGATGATGAGAAAAATACGAGCTTTCATATGATATGAAAATCTCCGTATGTTTGAAATAATTCTGTGTTACGAAAATGTGATCGGGTCATCTACCTTTAAAACCATGATTTTGAAGTAATTTGGAATCGTATCGCTCGGTAATTCGGAATATATTTATGATTTATGATCAGAAATGAAAACCTGTAAGAAAATCTGCTTTCAAAACAAATCACAGATAGAGGGCGTCCTTGAAAAGATCGCGTGATATGCCTTTAAAGGATGATCTTATACTTTACACACTCTTCAATGACATGGTCATTTTTTGCTAGGACAGTGTTAACTATGCTTGTCCCATTTTTTTAGGTTGGGTGCATTGTTGACATCATCCATGGTCAAAATGACTCCGTCATTTAAGAGTGTAAGTGAAATAACGCTAAATTGGGAGGTATAATTTTGTGTAATCTAAATCTATGCTAGAATTCCATATATTGATATAACTTTTCTTTTTTCAGTGGGTGAATCAGGGAGGGAGAGCCTGGGAGGGATGAACCACCGGGGGGGGGGGTCCCATGGCCACAAGTGGGGGTTAACTCGAGCCCGAGGACCGAGGACGGGGGACGGGGGGGGGGTAGGTGAAATTGATTCAAAATGAGGCATATAATTATCAACACATTTATCGCACTCGTTGATCATTTCCCTCTGACAATTATACAATAATGTCTTGCTGTATATATATTTATAGGCCTTCTCTTATCCAACGCAGTAGATACACCTACACATACATCCCTTCAAAATTCGGCTCCTCTGATACTGCAATATGTCATAGCAGACGCCAAGTGTCATATATGTACACGCACACCCCCACACACGGTTTAAATGCCTGATTCAGGGACCAAGCACTAGCGATGAAAGCGTACGTGCTGTGTGTGAGCTAGATGCTGATTCACAACCTCAATGTTGATGCATTTATAATGACATGAAAACAAAATGTCATTTTGTCGACAATATTTGCAATGTGTAGATCAAAATCTGCAGTATTATCATGGTTATTTTTTTACAAACAATCATCGTTGATTAGATGATGAGAAAAATATAGAGCGAATAGAAACAGTACATACTTGATGCCAAGACTCTTCGAGGGACGGGAGCCCTGGATAACAACCCGTCTCATGCAGTATTTTGAGTTCCTGAAAAATCCCTCCACTCGGTAAAACATCCATGTTTTCGGGCCGGAAAACTCCACGGAAAATTCCCCAAAAGAGCACTCTTGTTGACTCCAGCCAAGGGTATATACCGGTCCAGCTCCGTTGATGTACAGGGCCAGGGCTAAAGTAATGTTATGGTAAACAGCGGTGCGAGAATTCCGAATTTTTCTCCGGCCCCAACAAAATCCATACGGAAGCGATGGACCGTGAGAGTGTATAGTAAATGCATAATTCATTTATGGTAATAGAGGTCGGACTTGGTTGACGAATGAGCGCTGTGCATAAGGTCAATCAGTGTACCGCTAAGCCTTTTCACCAATCATGGCTCACATTTCATTTCTACGAGCGCCTGAGCTCTACCGCGGTTACCTTACAGCGTTAGTCATTGGATGGTATTTTACTACGCGATATCCTTTTATGGTATAATTACCCGTAGCTATTTTTAGCGCTGTATGAAAATGAATCCTTGTAAATAATAACGTAGTGGAGAAAAGTTCACAAATCACTTCTCAATGTTACCCTTACATACGTTTGTGAAAGGGGAAATTATGTTAACTAATAAATGCTGAAAAAATGGTATTTTGATTACTTGTTTACCAATAATTCGAGAATCGATTCGCTGAAGCTCTCACGCAGACAGGCTAAAGGACGACCTCAACAGGGAAGGAGGGAGAAGCCGATATATATGCATCATACACGTAGAGGGCCACAGAGGTTAAGGCTGATTCAGACTGGCTGATTCAGGGTTTCTGGGTTTCCACTTTTCCAGTCCTGGTCAATTTTCATTTTTAATCCAATAAATATCATTGTGTTTCCAATCTGAAAGTGTGTGGGTCGTAGTATGGCCATGTATTCAATAGAAGTGGGCAAAAAAAGGTGGTACAAAAAGTTTGAAGAAGAAAAAAAATCAAGCACGTACCCCTACACGTCACGTACCCTGCTTAACGAGCTTAAGCATATTATGTGATCTTTTCCAGAGAGCGCCCTCTATTCATGATTTTTTTTTAGAAAGTAGATTTTCTTGCAGATTTACATTTCCGATCATAAATCATACATACATTCCAAGTTACAGAGCGATACGATTCCTAATTACCTCAAAATCATGGTTTTAGAGTGAATTTAGAGTGGAAAATATAAACTGTCGGAATTCCGACAGTTTATTTTCACTCTAAAACCATGATTTTGAAGTAATTAAGAATCGTATCGCCCTGTAACTTGGAATGTATGCATGATTTATGATCAGAAATGTAAATCTGCAAGAAAATCTGCTTTCTATTTTTTTTTCGATGTTGAGGGCGTTCCCTGGAAAGATCACATAATATACCTTTAACCAATTATATTGAAACTTGTTTGAGCAGGGGATTTGCACAGCCTAATAAGTTGTTTAACAGTTTTAAAACAACATGGGCGGTGATTCTTGAAATATGTGACAACATTCGTTAATCATCCAACATTTATGTGAAAACAAAACAAAAATGTACAGAATTTGTTCATTAATCTTGAATGGGCCACAGTTTAGGGGCAAATCAACCAAACTCATGTTTTGTATATTTTAAATGGTATGTTTCATTTCTGTAAGTAAAATGTTAAAAATCCTGAACATTGCTGTTAAGATAATGTTAAAATATTGTGTTTGTGTAATATCTGTGTGGTATATCAAGAAACAAAGCTGAGTCTGTAAAAGCACAAATGTCAGTATCATAATGTTGTTTGCTGGCATTCCTTCTTTTATAAATCCGAAGTGTACCTTTGCTGAATAAAACAGTTAGGGATCATTTGCGACTACTAGTAAAAAATAGATTGCCTTTTTAGTACAGAACAAGTTGAAATAATTTTGATATTATTTTGTATACCTTAACAATGTGATAGTTCAAAGGCAATAACGACTCCTTTCATGTGTAGGCCCTAATGGATCTTATGCATAAAGATTCAAAAGATCCATGTATCTCTTTGGTTGAATAAAACAAGGGATGTGGGCACTGTACTTTGGGGCAACGATTTGTGGGGGGGGGGGGGCGTACTGGCAAAATATTCTGCCATTGGTATTTTTATGTACCTTAATATGAAATAATACAAATGCATCATGCATGATAAATTCATGTACCCTTTTGGCTGAATAAACCATGCAGTGATGTGGGGCCCTTTGGGCTAAAACCCCATACAGCCAAAAGTTGCTGTCATTGGTATTTATTCATCCTTAACGTGTTATAGTTCCAATGCAAAATGCTTCATTCATGTACGTTTTCTCCTGAATAAATCAGTTGGGGACTTGGGCCTTTTGTGGCTCTTCCATGTAACAGGTGAACGTTGCTGTAAGGAATTTTGAAAATAAATGGAAAGGATATATTTAATGAAGCAGCCCTACTTCTCCAATGGTTGCATATTTTCATATTGTTTGCATAAGGTTGAAAATCTCTCTCTCTTTCTCATGTCTGTCTTGTCTGTATTTCTTTTATTGTCTCTTGTTAACGCGTCACATTTTATTGTCTTCATAATTATATTTTTGTGTTAACATGTATTTTAGTATGAAATGATTAGTATATTGCCCAAAAAACAAATAAAAAAGCTGCTGCCATAGGTATTTATGTATATCCATAACCTGCAATAGTTCAATGCAAAAAGAATCCATGTACCACTTAGGCTAAATACATTAGCTGGGGCGCTTCAGGGCTAGGGCCTCATCAGGTAAAAGGAGCTGTCGTTTATATTTTGTATAGGCCTATCCTATTCTAAATCAAAACCTCTTTTGCTGATACATCAGTGGGGGCACGTGCGTACTTTGGGGCTACTGTCTGTCTGGAGCCCGTCTATCATGCAATAGTTCAAATCTACAAAGATTCATCCACGTACCTATTGGGCTGAATAAATCATGATGTTGGGCTCTTATCAGGCGCGTGCCCAGGGGGGGGGGGGGGGGGGAGGGGGGGGGGGGGCTTTGGGGGCTCAAGCCCCCCGGGTCCCTAGAGGGTAAAAAAAAAAAAGGGAGGGGGAAAAGGGAGGGGAGGGGAGGGGAGGGGAGGGGAGGGGAGGGGAGGGGAGGGGAGAGGAGGAAGGGAGGGGGAGAGGAGGAAGGGAGAGGGAGGAGGAGCCAGGGGCACTGACATTGTAAAAAGGGTATAGATATAATAAGGTATGTGCCGCGCTGAAGACCCCCTTTTTCACCCTCTGCTGCTACTTCTTATGATACCCCTTTTGAGCCTGCATCAGTTCTTAAGACTCCAATTTGATTGAAAATTCAAAAATCGCGAAATTTTGCGTTCCAAACCCCAATTCTTCGAACATTTTGCGTTCTTAAGCCCCCAAAAAATCGCAAATTTGCGTTCTTGCTAATCAAAATTGAACCATAGGCCAGTTCTCAAGACCTACTTTTTTGAAGAAAAAAATCAGTTCCTAAGACCCTATTTTTTGTCATAAAATCCACTCAGTTCAGTTTAGACCCTGGGTGGCACACCCTACCCCCAAAAAAAGTTGAGTGCCCGGGAGAAGGAGGGGAGGAGGAGGGGAGGGAAAAGGAGAGGCCGGGAGCTTTTATTAGTGTCTCTCACTTTTTCTCTACGTCTCTGAACCACCATGTGAGTGTTTTATAACGAAAGTAAATATTGATAGCAAGGAGAGTTTTAGGTCATCCAGGCAAGTTAAAACCCAACAACTCGGTCCTCTGAATCACCAGTAATGGTCACAAGTACACAGATGAACATTTTTCGTGCGCTACGCTCGCATAATGTGTCCCCAAAGTACAACATTCTTTGCTACAAGCTTGTTTAAGAGTCAAAATGTACCTCGATCGTGCCAAAAATAGGTATAAAGTCGAAAAATTTCGCGCGCTTCGCGCGCATTTCTTGGCTCACAAAAGTCTTGTCGGCTCATTTTCATTTCTCGCCCCCCCAATATGAATAACCTACATATACGCCATTGCTATTCAAGCTTAACAACATGGTTTCAGTAACGTTTTCTGGACTATTTTAGAGGAAAAAACTAGAAATTTTGGCGCGCTTCGCGCGAGTTAGATTCAATGTTTCTTTATGCAAGCTATAAAAAGGTGGCTTAAGGAACGTTTATCTGGACCATTTTAGTTTTAAAAAGTGACAGTTTGTACGCTCATGAACGTTTTTCTGGAGCTTTTTAGTGTTAAAATAGCATTTTTTTTGCTTTCAATGTTTATTCCAGCTTTATAACAACGTTGCAACGTGTTTCAAGAACGTTTTCTGGACCATTTTAGTTAGTAAACTAGACATTATTGCTCGTTTCGAGCCAATTGGTTTCATTTTTTAAATTATTATTCAAGCTTAAACAAAATGGCTTTATGAACGTTTTTCAGGACCATTTTAGTGTTAAAATAACAATTTTTTGCACAAATTATTTTCAATGTTTTATTATTCAAGCTTAACAAGATTGCTTCAGGAACGTTTTCAGGACCATTTCAGTGTAAAAATAACAAATTTTTGCGCGCTACGAGCGAATTAGTTGGAATGTTTTATTATTCAAGCTTAACAAGATAGTTTCAGGAACGGTTTTTTTAACCTTTCTTTTTACAATAGTCATTTTTTTTTTAATATTTTGTTATTCAATTTGAACAAGATGGCTTCAGAAACGTTTTCTGAAACTTTTTAGTGTTAAAATAGTTTCACTGATTATTTATTATTCAAGCTTAACAAGATATAGCTTCAGAAAAGTTTTTCTAAACCTCTATTTTTACAATAGCCAATTTTTTCGCGCTCCGCGGGAATTATTTTTTATTATTCAATTTCAACAAGATGGCTTCATAAACGTTTTCTGACACTTTTTAGTGTTAAAATCAGACATTTTTTGCGCGCTACGCCCGTATTAGTTTCACTGATTATTTATTATTCAAGCTTAACGAGATGGCTTCAAGAACGTTTTTCTAAACCTTTATTTTTACATATAGCAAATTTTGGCGCGTTCCGCGCCAATTATTTTCATACTACTTTGTTATTCAATTGGAACAAGATGGCTTCAGAATGGTTTTCTGGACCTTTTTTAGTGTTAAAATAGACATTTTTGGCGCGCTACGCGCAAATTAGTTTCATATTATAAGTCAAACTTAACAACATGGCTTCAGGAACGGTTTGTTAAACTCCCGGTTAAACCTTTCTTTTGACAATAGCCAATATTCCAAAAAATCCAATCCAAGCCAAAAATCCAATCCAAGCCAAAAATCCAATCCAAGGGGGCACATCCACCTCAGACTCGTTACCGCGGATAGCGGTGCGAACCAATGAAATTTATTTTTAAGCCCCCCCCCCCCCCCGGGTAAAAAAATCCTGCGCACGCCTATGCTTATGTGGCTACTTTCTGGGACCACATACAGGCAAAATGTGCTGTTATTGGTATTTTTGTATATCCTAAATATGTATTTTACATCTCTTTTAAATTCATCCATGTATCTCTTTGAATGAATAAATGAGTTGGGGCATGTGGGGACTGTATGTACAGGCAAATGAGTTAGGGCATGTAGGGCCCTTTTGGGGCGGGCTACTGTCTGGAGCCCGGTACAAGCAAAGGTTGCTGTCATTGTTATTTTTTGTATCCTAACATGTAATATTTCCTATTCAAAAATTATAAATCAGTTGGGGCACGTGGGGTCTGTAAAGTCAAATGAGTTAGGGCATGTAGGGCCCTTTGGGCGGGCAACTGTCTGGAGCCCGGTACAAGCAAAAATTGCTGTCAGGGTTATTTTTGTATCCTATCATGTAATAATTCCTATTCAAAAATATTCATCCATGTACCTCTTTGGCTGAATAAATCAGTTAGGGCACGTGGGGCCCTTTGGGGCTACTGTCTGGGGTCCCGTACAGGCAAAAGTGGATGTCATTAGTATTTTTGTATATCCTAACATTCAATAGTTCCAATGCAACAATATTCATCCGTGTACCTACCTCTTCGTCTGCATAAATCAGTTGGGGGCACTTAGGGCCCTTTGGGGCTACTGTCTGGGACCCGTACAGCCAAAAGGTGCTGTTATTGGTCTTTTTATATATCCTAAGTTCCTAAACATGTAATAATTCCATTGCAAAAAGATCCATCCATGTACCTCTTCGTCTGAATAAATCAGTTGGGGCCCAGGGCCCTTTGGGGCTACTGTCTGGGGCTCCATACTGTTACAGGCAAAAGTTGCTGTCATTGGTATTTTTGTATATCATATCATGCAATAGTTCCACATCAAAAAGATCCATCCATGTACCTCTTCGGCTGAATAAATCAGCTGGGGACGTGGGGCACTTTGGGGCTGCTGTCTGGGGCCCCGTACAGGCAAGCGAAAGTTGCTGTCAGTGGTATTTTTGTATACCCTAATGTGTAATAGTTCCAATGCAAAAAGATTCATCCATGTACCTCTTCGGCTGATTAAAACCATATTTAGGGGCCCTCTGGGGCTACTGTCTGGGGCCCCGTACAGGCGAAAATTGCTGTCATTGGTATTTTTGTATAGTCCTATCGTGTAAAAGATCCAAATCAAAAGATTCATCTATGTACTTCTTCTTCGGCTGAATAAATAAGTTGGCCCTTTGCTGCTTACGGTCTGGGGCCCCGTACAGGCAAAAGTTGCTGTCATTGGTATTTTTTGTATACCCTAATGTGTAATAGTTCCAATGCAAAAAGATTCATCCATATACCTCTTCGGCTGATTAAAACCATATTTAGGGGCCTACAGGCGAAAGTTGCTGTCATTGGTATTTTCGTATATCCTATCGTGTAAAAGATCCAAATCAAAAAGATTCATCTATGTACTTCTTCGGCTGAATAAATCAGTTGGCCCTTTGCTGCTACTGTCTGGGGCCCCGTACAGGCAAACGTTGCTGTCATGGGTATTTTTGTATACCCCAATGTGAAATAGTTCCAATGCAAAAAGTTTCATCCGTGTACCTCTTCGGCTGATTAAAACATATTTGAGGCCCTTTGGGGCTACTGTCAGACACCTTGCAGAACCAGTTTAGTATATAGAACCTAAGGTTTTCCAAAATATTAGGTATACAAAAATACCAATGACAGCGACTTTGCCTGTACGGGACGAAATTGTATCGGGTCAACATAGGTATACCTTTGATACGGGAGTTTACTTATTCAAAATCCATTTTTACATTGAAACCAACGGTGTCCAACATCATCTGACACAACCAATGAACTGGCTGTGCTGACGCCCTCATGCATTACGATAGAATTTGCTGTTGGGACAAATAGTACGATACGGCCAACATGGGATCAACAGATGGCGCCTTATTCACGCTTATTCAACAGCAACCAGACGACAATGGACACGAAGACCAAAGTATGCATTCGTGTTTAGCCCTCTCCTAGTACAACAAATCATACTTCGTGATATTTGTCATCAGTTGGTATTATTCATCATAGGATATTTTGCATGTTTCACTATCTGTCCCCATCCTAAGTATGACTCCTTCTAAATATGATTTTCGTGTTAATTTCTGTATCGCTTACCAGAGCTCAAAAACACACTTCTTTGTCAGGGCCATCAGACACTTTTGCCCAAGGGGGTGCGTTTTAAAATTTTCGTAAAAGGTTGCCCCCAAAAAATTCCAATTCAGTCACCTCGTGAATTTCACGTAAGTGGGGGGGGGGGTGGGGGGGGGGGGGGGGGGGGGGGGGGGGGGGGGGGGGGAGGGGTGAAGTCAAAAATATTCGCACGGACACAAAATTTCGCTGTCAAAAAAGCACTGTAGTCAATGTTTTATGAGTAGTTTTACTATCATTGAATTTTGAAACTAAGAAAAACGCAATTTTTACCATAAAACAAACAAACAAAAAAACCAAAAAATTCAAGGGGGGTGCGTCCGCACCCAACGCACCCCCCATCTGACGGCCCTGTTTGTGCTGGTTCTTATCTACTCTTTCTCATCTTGCCATTC
>CM069459.1:12028050-12100309 GCA_035610835.1 Ophiura sarsii | reverse complement strand
ACTACCACTACCAGTAATCAATAATTTGCCGTTCTGAGTCCCCGTGTTGAAAATGAAAATGTGAAAATGAAAATCAGACTTGGCAGTACATTTGGGATTGTAACTTCCATAATAATCAGCCATTCTTACCGTGTAATATCTCAAATTCAAGAAGAGGAATTTCTCAACATGTTTATAATTTAATATGTTTATGTAGGAGTTATACTTTTAGAGTTATCAGCACATGTATTACCTGGTCAGTTACTTATTGTGATGACTGTATATAACACTCATTTTCATATTAATAACATTTAATATTTTGAAATATATATTGTTAGCCATTTTGTTTCTTGAATTCTCATCCAAATGTTGTTCAATATTACGCATTTTTATTGAACAGTCTTTTAAAAGGATATTATTTCAATCTTCCTTTCGGAAGCAATGATTTCAAACTGGGAAGTTAAAGGGATATTAAGTGGTGTTGACATTTTTAATTTTTTTAAACTTACTTCAGAATTCAAGATGAACATTAAAAATTGCCATTATTGTTGTTTCTACTAACAAAAACACAGCAAAACTTGATTAAAACAATACCATCGCTATTTATTGAAAAACGCCCTCTATGCAAATATGGTTCGCGTTATATATCACGCGTACTGCAGGGGGATACTATCTGACGTAAAATGCTGATCGGGCCCTATCAGCATATTTTGAATCGACGTTTTCTTGTACAAAGAGGGCTGATTTTTCTTAATCCTTATATGTGTCAGTTCATACATGTAATACAATTGTATAAATATACTAATCCCAGTTTTTATCATAATTGAGGGCACAGCCTCCAAAACATCTCTTAGTGCCCCTTTAATAAACCCTAAGGTCCGTATGCACAAAAGAGTTAGACCGGGTCTAAAGTTAAACCTGGTCTAAGTGAAATTTATTCATGCCTCAAAAGCTGTTTTCCTCTGCATTTTCATGGAATATTTTGTGCTATTTTTGAACTTTGGATCCGAATCTTTACAATTTGTTAGCTAATTTGAGAAAGAAATGTAATGAAAGTGTGCATTTCACAAAAACTTCCCTTTCACAAAAATTCCCTTAGACCAGGTCTAACTTTAGACCCGGTCTAACTCTTTTGTGCATACGGACCTTTAAGCCTTTAGATGATGCCAATTGATCTTGATAGCTCAGTTGGTAGAGAGCCTGTGTGGAGGTCCCGGGTTCAAATCCAGTCGATAATAATAATAATAATAATAATAATACCGTGTTTATATAGCGCCTTACAAATAACACAAAGCGCTTTACATGAAAAATATCACAAAATACCAAAAATACATGATAAGAATACAGACTAAAACCATTTATTTTTAATTTTTAAAAAGCACATGACAATGAGCGAGAAAACAGTTACCAGCACTGCAATGTGTGGTTTGGACCTCCCAGACATATCGGACGAACGTACACAAAGAGATCATGCGTCCGAAATCAGACTGAATTGTCACACAATATTGCACATTAGAATATAAAAAGTTTTGAAAAATAATAATAATACAGAGTCATATATTAGTTAAACATCTGGCAATGTAAAAAGATGTGTTTTCAGTTTTGATTTAAAAAGACTCAGTGAGCGGATGTTACGGATTTGCACCGCAACGGGTTCCATAAAACTGGTGCAGAAGCTCAGGCGCGTACCGCGGCATGTGAGCCAGGGGGGCGGGGCAGAAGTATATGTCGTCGACGTCCCGACTGGCGTAAATTTTCGTAAAAGGTTGCCCCACATTTTTTCCCAGTCAGTCACCTCGTGTGAATTTCACGTAAGTGTGTGGTGGTGGGGGTGGGGGGTGGGGGGGGGGGGGGGGGGGGGGGGGGGGGGGGGGGGGGGGGGGTATAGGGTCAAAAAAATTCGCACGGTCAAAAAAATTCGCACGTCACTAATTTTCGCACGGTCACACAATTTCGCACGGTCACACAATTTCGCAGCCAAAAAAGCACAACAATCAACAAATAATGCCCAATTCTCAGTGTTTTCGCCCTAGGCAATATTTTTTTTTGGGGGGGGGGGGTATAGGGTCAAAAAAATTCGCACGGTCAAAAAATTTCGCACGTCACTAATTTTCGCACGGTCACACAATTTCGCACGGTCACACAATTTCGCAGCCAAAAAAGCACAACAATCAACAAATAATGCCCAATTCTCAGTGTTTTCGCCCTAGGCAATATTTTTTTCCTTATGCGCATTTTTAGCGTCCCGGTGTTGCGAAATTAGCGTCCCGGTATTTGGAGCCAGGGGGGGGGGGGGGGCAACTTCCCCCTGCCCCCCCCCCCCCCCCCCCCCCCCCCCCCCCCCCGGTCGGTACGCCACTAGTACAGGAAACCCATACGTTGGGTTTTTTTTCTTTCTTTTCCTACACACATAAACTTTGTTGAGTCACTTGACCCATTTGGGTGCGTTTTTCATGAGTCAGGTGTAATGGGACTCACTTGTGAAAGTAGTGAGTCAGAATAATGAGTCAAATTACTCAAATCATTTCAAATAATGAGTCAAATTACTCAAATCATTTCAAATAATGAGTCAAATTAGTCAAATAGGTTCCGACTCATTCTCAACAGATGTGAATTGACTCACAAGATGTCAAAAATGAGTCAAGTTCGACTTTTGACCCATTCATCGAAAAAATGAGTCATGTGGTAATAGCACTGACTCATCCTCAATAGTTTCTAATTGACTCACTTCACATCGAAATGAGTCAAGATCGACTTTTTACAACAGAAAGTCGATCTTGACTCACTCGCAACAGTTTTAATTGACTCACATGACATCGAAATGAGTCAAGATCGACTTTTTACAGACAAAATGAGTCCAGTTCGAATTTGAAAGCGAATCAGTATTCTTCAAATTCAGTGCAGACAATCACCGAGTACCGTGTGATGTAGCACAGTATTGTGAGATTACGTAGAACAAAGTTTTAATAACAGCCACTGTGCAACCTTCTCGGTTCGGTAGTCGGCAGTCGGCAGCAGTGACTATTGTGGTACAGTTTTAAGCTTTACATGACAATTTTTCACGAGCGTTAGGGAATTGATAGGCCTATTTTAGAACATTGTTTACAAATTTGTAAAGCTTTAAGCTTACTCCAATTGTATATAATTGACTCTTGTGGATGTTGTGTTTTGCTTGAACTACCCGCACATGTACATGTGTAGTAATAATAATATTTTAACCGCTGCTGCTGCCCAGATTTGGTCTTCGACTAATTAATAGGCACGGGTAAACGGGTAAACCGTAGCATATTTCAGGTAAATTTGTGTGAGATTAATTAGGGGAGAGAGCACATCCTGACATACTTACTACATGTACATGTATTTTAGTTCAAGCAAAACAGAACATCCACAAAAGTCAATTATGAGGCAAATTTGTAAACAATGTTCTAAAATAGGTCTATCATTTCCCTAACGCTACAGAAACATTGTAATGTACAGCTTAAACTGTACCACAATATAGTCACTGCTGCCGACTGTCGACTACCGAACCGAAAAAGGTTGCACCCCCGGGTTGCACAAATGTTTAAATGAGTCAATTGACTCACTACAAATGAGTCAATTGTCTCGACTCATTAAATATAAAATGAGTCAATTGACTCAGTAAAACTTAACGAAACGTGTCAATACACGGACAAACTGAAAACTCACCTGGATGCATCACAGTGACTCATCAAAGTTTATGTGTGTACCAACGTATGGGGAAATTGTATTGCGAGAAACTGTCAATTTCATTTGCTGTATGAAGTGAATGGAGTGCATCTCAAATGATTTGCGGGGTGAATTTAGTCTCATTCCCATCGCCAACATCTTATACGCACATCACTTTTTTACAAACTTACGAATGTATTGAAACGAGTCTATTATAATCGCGAGTGCCGTTAAAGTGAATTGGCTTAGAATTTCACCTCAAATTTCAAGGGAATATTGCATTTGTACAAAATATTAAACGAATGGCAAGATAGATGAGAAAGAGTAGATAAGAACAAGCACAAAGAAGTGTGTTTTTGAGCTCTGGTAAGCGATACAGAAATTAACACGAAAATCATATTTAGAAGGAGTCATACTTAGGATGGGGACAGATAGTGAAACATGCAAAATACCCTATGATGAATAATACCAACTGATGACAAATATCACTAAGTATGATTTGTTGTACTAGTACGCCACTGCAGAAGCTGAGAAAGCACGGTGGCATAAATGAGATTGGATCAAGACTATTCTTTTCTCATGTCTGAAGGCTGACAGCAAAATTGTTAACTTTATTTGTTGGGAGTGGCTGTTTTTAATAATAATTCAACCAGCATGCTTATATAGGCTTTTTAAGCCTGGCCCGAGCAATTTGCTTGAGTCTGGTCCCTTCAGGACCCAAGCGTGTGTCTGTACGGACCGACCGTGTAAACAAACAAACAAACAAACGGTGTCCATATGACGCGGTCCTGACTCCTGAGCAGTCTTAGGGGTGGATATTTCAGTTGGATATCTGATGATGAACGAAGAGAACGAGATGGTGTGCGGATGGTAATGATGTTCTGAATGTATTCGGGAGCGAGACCATGGATTGCTTTGAAGGCTATGAGGATTATTTTGAACATCACGATCGACCACCACGAGGGAAAGAGTAATTATTACCAATGATTCAAACTGTTTTAGCTTCCGAACTTAAATATTTACCGGTTGTACACTTGTCCAAAGAAGTTCCTTGCCACTCATTGAAGTTCAAATATTGAAGTTCAAATATTTCACATAAGTATTTAATATAAATTAAACAGTTGCATGTCAAAATAAGCAGACAATAATTCTTTATCATGTCTGTATGAAATTAAGATGTACGCATTCATGCATGGCTGAGCACATTCATTAAGCAATGGTAAGGTTCATATTGTGTTCAATCATTCACATTAACATTTGAATGGAGGGATTATCCAATTTTTTGCAATCTTCTTCCACAGACCTTGCCATTGTCAAGTGAATGGGATCTGCCATGCATGAGTGATCATGTCTAAATTCCATTTTAAGCTGTTAGAGGATTACTTTCTGCTTATTTTGATATACAATTATATATATTCTATTAAATATTAATTTGAAATATTTGGACTTTACTGAGTGGCAAGGAACTTCTTTGGACGAGTGTATATTAATAACTGAAAATATTTAACATGTTTAGCTTCTTTTGCAAATCAAAAGCTCTTGAAGACGTTAGCCTACGGGTTTGATGTTTTGACAAAAATACTCATTCAATTTGTCTTATTATTATCAATGAAACTAAATAAATAATAAGTATGAAGAGAAATACAAAACAATTGTTGTAAATTGAAATTGTATACCCCTTATAAAGAATGCAGTCACACTGTTTAGATTTTACAATCTCGCTATAAAAATGGTATTAATATTTCATACATTTAGAGTATGTATCAGGCGCGGATTCAGGATTTCTTTTGGGTGGGGGGGGGGAATATTAGAATATTATTGCCAAAGTGTGACGAAAGCGTTGCACAGGACCGCGCTCCGCGCTAGCGCGGACACGGGGAGTATGAGAGGGATGTGCCCCCCCCTCGCGATTGGTTATGTTTTCAATTATTGAACCCATTTGGTGCGATATGGTTCACACTTTTGACCAATATTTTATTGAAAAGCCACCTCATTTTCTTTTCCAATCAATATTTTGGTTTTTGTCAATGCAAGAAAGAAGTTCGGACAGGGGGAGTTTAATGAGGGGGGAATGTTTAAAATTGCAAATATTTTCAATTGTTTCAACCCATTTGGTGCGATCTGGTGGTGTAGGCCTATACTTTTGGATAATGTTACAGCGTACGACTTTCCGATAAGATAATATCATTAGTATTTATTATTTATTCCGTTTCTCATCTCACTGGTCATAAAGTTTTAGCTAATTTTTAAGTCGGCATGCGACACGGTTGAAAAATGTTGCGAAATTGGGGGGGGGGGGGGGGGGGGGGAGAAATGAAAGTGAACCGACAACTGTTGTGAGTCAAGAAATGCGCGGGTAGCGAGCGAATTTATTTGGACTTTACACCTATTTTTTGCACGATTTAGCTTCATTGGCTCTAAACAAGCTTGTACCAAACAATATCCTTTGGTCAAATGAACCGACAGTGCCAATCTCAACCGACACGACGTCAATATTGGGGTGGGGGGGGGGGGGGGGGGGGTCACCCCCCTCAACACTGTGGATGGTTAGCCATCCACAGTGGTTTTAGGTTTTAGGATGAATAATTTAGTTCCAACGTGTGATGAATTTTATGGGGTCATATAATCAAAATCCATTGTTACCTTGAAACTAACGGAGATTCAAATTTAACGGCCGTTCGTGTCCACCGTCGTCTGGATTGAATGGAGATAAGAAAGACTCCCTCATTTTTAAAAGAACAGCAACATCGTTAGTGGGCGCTTTTTGATATTTTGAGTAGACAGCAAATTCGTTAGTGGGCGCTATTTTAAATTTTGAGTAGAGGGGTAAGGTTTAGAATAGCCTACAATTTTATTCCTCACTGTGTAAGTGTATGGGTCGTTTTTTAAAAGTCCCCATTGAAGACATGCAGTGGTTGGGTATACTAAAGGAACTCCCGAAACACCAATGGATGCCCTCAACTAGAGGGGCAGGCCCGGAGACTGGTTTAGGGTTACAGTAATGATTAGTCCCCTGCACACAACAAATTAACTAAAATACCTTTTTTTTCTTCTTCTTTCTTCTGCAACTTCGTGAGTTTACCTAAATCTAGTAAAAGATATTGTCATATCCTATATTCCTGGCGGCAGAACAAATTATGTGATCGAGCGCCCCCAGATTCCAGACAACTAAATTAGGAATTAGGAATGTCAACCCAGTGTGTATTGCTTTCATTCTGTTGCATTTAGGGGTCGTCCATAATTTTCGCCATTTTCAGTTACGTACAAAGCGTATCATAGACCATGAGATTAGACCATGACGAAATGAGAAGGGTTTGAAATAGGCTATAAGCCGCTCCTAAACTAGTTAGTATCCCAGCCAACACGTATGCATGGGCCCCACGTGGGCTACATGTGGGCAATCAGGGCTAATGAGGGCAAGGGCTATGTACGGGCTGACCACATGGGTCCCATATGGGTTTTACAGGGGCCATAATGGGCTACGTTTGGGTAAACCTATCAGGGTCCCATATAGACTGACCACATGGGCCCCATGTGGGTTTTACAAGGGCCATAATGGGTTACGTTTGGTTAAACCTATCAGGGTCCCTTATGGGCTGACCACATGGGACCCACATGGGTTACATCAGGGCAATTCCACGCATGCGCACTGACCCTGGTTATATTGGTTTTGTAACACTGTGAATTTCATATTTATAGATATGGGGGGGGGGGGGGGGGGGTCTTGAACTGACGAAAGGAATGAGTCAAGGCCTGAATTTTAGGGGGGGGGGGGGGGGAGCAGGTATTAATATTGCAAGCAACTAAAATTGTATAAGTCATGTCAATAGGAGTCAAAATAATAACTTATCATTTCCTAAAGGCCCTGTCACACCATAACGTATCGCCTCAACGTATGCCAACGTATGCGAAATATCGAAAAATATGTTGGTGTACGTTGGTGTACGCTGATATAAGTTAGGGGTACGTTGGGGATACGTCGTTTACGTTAAGAGCACGCTGTGATACGCTGTGACAATTTGGAACACGTCGAGCCCGCGAAAAAATCTTGAGCATGCTCAAAATTTCTCGACGTACTCAACGTGTGCTTAATACGTTCTGCATAAGTTCCCGGTAAGTTTGTGGTACGTTAAATATACGTTGACATACGCTGACATTACGTTAGTGGTATGTTACTCGTACGTTACTCGTAAGTTGGTATACGTTGATGAACGTAGGCTGACGGGGAAACGTACAGCCAACGTAGTGATAACGGGTTGATAACGTATATGTGCCGTATGTCTAACGTATGCCTGACGTATTTCCAACGAGTTTCGACGTATTCCCACGTATTCACTTTATGCAGGAAATCGTGTAAGGCCCTGTCACGTATCCATAGCGTATCCATAGCGTATTATAGCGTATGACTAACGTATTGATAGCGTATCACTAACTTATAACATACTTATGACAGCGTATCACAGCGTATGCGAGCGTATGCGAGCGTATGACTAACGTATGCTTAACGTATACTTAACGTAGCGGAGCGTATTCGTAGCGTATGATGATGGGTTGATGTGTTTAGCACGACAGACCATGAAGAAGTGAGGATGAGATACTCAAGGGACCCATTTATAAACTCAAACCCTCCATAAGTTCCCAAAACGCCGAATGCTCGCTAGCTGTACGGTACATACGCTAGCTGTACGATAGCCCTGTCACACCATGGCGATCGCCTGAACGTATGACAACGTATGCGAAATATCGAAAAATACGTTGGCGTACGTTGGTGTACGCTGATACAAGTTAGGGGTAAGTTGGGGATACGTCGTTTACGTTAAGAGAACGCTGTGAAACGTTGTGAACATTTGGAACACGTCGAGCCCGCGAAAAATTATTGAGCATGTTCAAAATTTCTCGACGTACTCAACGTGTGCTTAACTTACGTTCTGCATAAGTTCCCGATAGGTTCGTGGTACGTTAGACATACGTTTACAAACGCTGACATACGTTAGACATACGTTGACATACGCTGACATACGTTAGAGGTACGTTACTCGTTATAGGTTGGACCTATATATTTACCCTTGATATGATATGATATGATATGATTTTATTGGCACAAAATCGCGACCCGAAGGCCGAATTACATTGTACAGGAAAGCAAGGAATACATATAAAACAATTCAATACACAAATAGACAACATACTGGGCAGGAACATGGCAAACAACAAGGGACAAGGCCAAATACAGGATATGCGAAGCAAATTATGGGAGATCACTGTTGATCAACTTCACATAATAAGGAATGGGGCTTTCAGCATATCTGTTTGTGCGAGCACGAGGCTGGGTGAGTTCGGCATTGTTTCTCAATTGTCTACCATGAACCTGACCTCTGCATGCAGGGAGCAACCTTTTAGTCCTACTGCATTCGGCTAGTGACTGAGCAAACTTCAGAGAATGCTGCTCCCTCCGGGCAGACAAATAATCAAAATTACATACATCTAAAGCATTACGATAGGAAATAAAACTAGGACCAAGGATAATTCTTAAAGCTCTCTTTTGGACTCTCTCAAGTTTTAGAGCTAGTTTGGATGTGAGGGCACAATGCCAGATGACGTCAGAATATTCAAGCAGAGGGCGAATGTACCCCCTGTACACCGTCACTAACTCGGATGTATGAAAACCAAAACGTTTAAGAGATCGCAACATAAAAAGTCTTTTGTTGGCATTCTTGCACATGTGGTCAATTTGTGTGTCCCATTTAAGATCATCCTGTAACCAAATGCCCAAAATGTTGGCAGAGCTAGCAAAAGAAAGCTGCGATGGACCAATTTTTAAGTCAGAATGGGGAGGGGGGTCTTGCATGAAACACATCTGCATGGCTTGGCATTTGGCAGGGTTGAATTTGAGTTGATTAGTAACAGACCAATCCAGAAAGCCATCAAGATCAGCTTGCAAGTTGCTACTCTCACTAGAGGAACGATTTTCGGCGAACGTAAGATCGTCCACATATTTCCAATAGTGGGAATAACAACTCTCAGCCGCATCATTGATAACTGCCTGAAAGGTTATGGGTCCAAGTTTAGTTCCTTGAGGAACACCAGCACAAAGGGGCAAATAATTGGACACGGTTTGGTTATAGCGCACGCATTGGCGACGATCATTGAGAAAACTACATATCCATGGAACAATAGTCCCCCGGACCCCCAAGGCAATTAACTTCTGAATAGCAATAGAATGATTTACTAGATCAAATGCCTTCGAAAAATCAGTGAGGACTACTGTTCCGATATATTTTGGCTTGTCAGCACCCTGGAACAAGAAATGAGTAAGATTCAAAAGATAGTGCGCAGTTGAAACACCTTGAATGTTACCGAACTGATTGATGTCAATAGAATCTTGAATATCTTGCACCACCCATTTAGCAATAAACCCTTCAGCAATTTTGGCAAATATATCTGTCAGTGATATTGGTCTCATTTTATCAATGGAGGGTGGAAATTGTTTAGGAATGGGAACAACAATTGCCGACCTCCATTGGTGTGGGACCACCCCTTCTTTAAAGGAACAATTAAGCACGTCCGTGAGTGGACTACTCAGTTCGTATGCAAACTCTTTTATGAGTTTGGGTGGAATGCCATCAGGGCCACTGGATTTGGATGTCTTAACTACCTTGAGCACATTATATACTTCCCATGGATTTAGTTCAGGGGCTTCTAGATATTTTAATAGTTATCATCTAGGCTGCGTTTACTTGAACTGGCAACACTTGTCCCGCCGTGTACGAAACTCAATTTCTGCAGCGGCATAAGTCACGTGTTCGTTGTACGCCGAGGATACGCTGAGGATACGTCGAACACGGCAGACATACGCTTCGAATACGTTAAGCATACGTTGGTATACGCTCGCCGATCGCATACGCTGTGATACGCTGTGATAAGTTTGTTATAAGTTAGTGATACGCTATCAATACGTTAGTCATACGCTATGTATACGTTTAATACGCTATGTATACGTTTAATACGCTATGGATACGCTATGGATACGTCCATTCCATCACCGATGTCGACTTTTCCTACGCAATTCGTTGGGAAGTTGGACGTTCTTGGACGTTTTGGACTCTGACAATTTTCGAGCTATTTTCTGAATACGTCGGCATACGTTCAGGCCACGTTTAGGTCATACGCTATGGTGTGACAGGGCATTTTAGTTTCAGTACAAATATACAGTTTTGTTTTCATTTAATTTCTTTATTTTCAATCAGCAATGCTTGAAGCCAAGAATCACTTTTTGATCAAATTATCAGTAACAAAAATAAAAAAACTGAAATGCAAAATTGTGCAAATTTATGTAATAATAGAATTATAACTTTACGATTGCTGGGTTACGAGCAATGGTATTTTATTTTGATATCATTTCTCTATTTCAATCAGCAATACGTGAAGTCAAACAATCACATTGTTTAAATTATCAAACCAAATTTGGAATTCACAATTTGCTATATATAATTTGATTTAGAAAGGCGTCACTGACACACATCGTCCTTTAACAGTCCAGGCAAATGACCAAATCTGGAAATCGGGATTGATTTCCAAATCTGGAAATGTAGTGATCAACATATTTTGCAGGTAGTTATTTCTGTGAATTACCAAAATGCTTCAAATTTGTGGATACTTAATTTTTATGAATCGAAATCAAACAAGCATATCATTATTAATTCACTGCCATTTTTTGAGGTTATTATTTTCGCGAATTTGAGCACGAGCTATTTTTGCGAAATTAAAATGTTCACGAAATTAACAGTTTTCTACTTCGGGGGGACCTTATATTAAGGATGGACCAACTATTTTTGGGTAAATCATACGTTAAAGATAATTACCTAAATTATCACCGTGGGCGTTTTAATTTTGACTGGGGCATTTTAAAAACAAGTAATTAGTTGATTAATTAATTAATTTAATCAAGCATTAATTAGTGGATAAATTGTCATCGGGTAATTATTTTTGCTTTCTTATTATTTGGTAGGTATGTCTTATTGACTTTTAAATTAAAAAAGTACTGATAATTGCTGAAATCTATGTCATATCAAATATGTAGTTTTTGAATCTGATCACAAAGTGCACAGCATTCATTTCCAGATCAGGCAATCGATTTCCATATATAGCACATTTCCTGATTTGGTCATTTGCCTGGCCTGTTTAATGACACAATAATATGAAGATGCACGAAAAAATAGGAAAATAATTAACGGCATATTATGTGATCTTTTCCAGAGAGCGCCCTCTATTCATATTTTTTTTTAGAAAGTAGATTTTCTTGCAGATTTACATTTCCGATCATAAATCATACATACATTCCAAGTTACAGAGCGATACGATTCCTAATTACCTCAAAATCATGGTTTTAGATTGAATTTAGAGTGAAAAATATAAACTGTCGGGATTCCGACAGTTTATTTTCACTCTAAAACCATGATTTTGAAGTAATTAAGAATCGTATCGCCCTGTAACTTGGAATGTATGCATGATTTATGATCAGAAATGTAAATCTGCAAGAAAATCTGCTTTCTACTTTTTTTCTCGATGTTGAGGGCGTTCCCTGGAAAGATCACATAATATACCTTTAAGACAAACGTACAGGGAAAAAATATGCCTAATGCACAAACAAACGACATACATGTAATAGTTGTTCCACGAGTACTCGTAGAGCACAAGTGGAACATTTTACTTGTATGCGACCCAAAATGATACATGGGTTTAGACTTATGGTCATTCTTTCTAAACATCATAATTGCCTTTTACTAGCCATGACTAGTAACTTGTTATGATTATCTGTCATTGTTTCTAAACATCATAAATTGCCCTATATTACCCCATACAAAACATTAGCTGTCTTTGTCTTTCATCAAAACATGGAGCTTGTCTCAGTGTATGATACAGGCTACTTGATATAAAACTCAATTGGGCATTGGCTAGACTCCAATCTGTTATTGTTTCTAGACACCATAAATTAACAGTGATCTCTCTTGAGCATCGGTTAAGATTAGAATACCCTACCTTTAAATACCTCACTACTAAATGTCCCCGTTCATGACATGAAGTGGTAGGGTATACAAAGTAGTTCATGCTTGTCAGCAACAGTCATACATGGATTTAACGTCTCCCAAATGAAAATTATGGGGACGTGACCCGTTGTACCCAATCCATTTGCGCCGCCTGTGCCCCAACCATTTCCCCTGCTCTTTCTCCTTCTTCTCCTCTTCCTCATCCTCATGTTCTTTTTTACTCTTTTGTCACTGGGGGGAGGGGGGGGGGGGCGGGGGCATGGCCTGCTGGCCCCCTGGATACGCCACCGCTCTTCCCCATTTTTCTTCTTCTTGCCCACACTACCATTTTTGTCCTTAAAGTACCTCCCTACTTAACTTCTTGCCCTTGGAAGTCGTTACCGCCCTCCCTCCCTTGTTACATGAGTTTTATAAACCACAGTTATTGTAATCACAGTAAGAGGACTGTAAAAATTAAATTAATGATGAAAACTGAGAGTTTAGTACGCGGACGTGCCGTTGACTACGAGCATTGGTGATTTGATCGCGTTGGTTCGTGTACAGTATATGAACATAAACACACGCAATCATTTGAGATATATCGATATCGATATCTTTTGAATTGACAATTATTTCATGAACTTGAAACATTAAGATGACCAACATTTCAACATCAGGTATATTATGTACACCGTGGAATACCATTACTATTCCAAATGATGTTGAAGCGCAGAAATGGCTTAAGGGGGGACTTAAGGAAGTTTTTGATTTGATTTTTTGAATTTTGTGAGTGCCGTAATTATTGAACTATTAATCAAATGCATATAAAAGTATACATTTTTGGAAAGGAAATGGATCAGAGAATCCAAATTTTGCGTCAATTTTGACCAAAAAAGTAGATTTTTTGAGAAAATCACAAAATTCACTTTTTTGACCCAATTTTTTTTGAACAAAGCTAACAAAAATAATTTTGAGTAAAAAATTTCAAAATCACTTTATAATGATGTTAAGATACTAATGAAGGGACGATTTTTTTTTTAAAAACCTAATCTAATATTTTTGAAAATTTTGACCAAAAAGTGCCAAAAAACGTGAAAAATGGATTTTCTTTTTTTTTTAACACTTTTTTGTCAAAATTTCAAAAAATATTGGATTAGGCTATAAAAAAAAAAATCGTCCCTTCATTAGTATCTTGACATCATCATCAAGTGATTTGGGCATTTTTAACTCAAAATTATGTTTGTTAGCTTTGTTCAAAAAAATTGGGTTTTTGTGATTGTCTCAAAAAATCAACATTTTTGGTAAAAATTGATGCCAAATTTGGATTCTCTGATCCATTTCCTTTCCAAAAAGGTATACTTTTATATACATTTGAGTCATGGTTCAATAATTACAGAACTAACAAAATTCAACAAAAAACTTCCTTAAGTCCCCCCTTAAGTCTGGATTTGATGATTTATTCGCTTATTTCGCTCTACCCGTTGTCATATTCATATCTACGACAAGTAATTCTGCATTTATCTTCATGGTTGCACGTCTTCGTCGAATGCATGCCATACCAATCTCTATTTGGTCATGATGGCAATAGCTGATATGATATTTGCCATTTTTGGGCCTTCATTCTTCATTGCTCTACATGCCGCATCGCCACTAAGGCATCATGTTCCATTTGATAGCGACGCGTTCTGTGTTATGTCATATTTCATTGCAAATTTCACGTATCTACTTTCAGTTGGTACAATAACGTTGGTTTCCTTCGAGCGATACCTATAGTCGATTCGCAGACATTGGCCGATTTTAGCGATTTACCATTTCAGTAAAGAGGTAACAGAAGCAAAAGAGGGGGAAGGCACTCGCACTCTTCGTGTATGTACTACTGTGATGTAGTCACCACTATGTACCTAGTGACAGGGAACTTGCGGTTGGATTATCGGCATAACGATAAAGAAATGTATTGTTATTCAGATAAATTGATAAAGGTATTCAGGCGGTCTCATAGCCAGAAATACTTAAAGTAACGTTTATAATCCGTATCTTGATTGATATAACTGTTTTTCCATTTAATTAGGACAAATGGTTTTGTATCTAGGTATATAAAAAAATGATTATTGAATTATTTTCCGGATTTTTCTCGCAAATAAATACGTAGAACTATTATTTTCATTTTAATGTTTCCTTTATTCCACGTGCATAAGAAAAACGGAAAATAATCAAAGCATCCACTAAATTATGAATAGGTAAAATGACATACATAATAGTTTTCTTTCGAAACCTGTATACGGTCGATGATGGTCGATTTGTTTTTATTGTGGTAACCGCTTCCAAAGGGATAACACATTTGAAGCTGCTGGATTAAGTTTTTGGTTGTCGTGATTGTAAAGCTATATGATCAGCCCTATTCATAAAGTCACACTATCATGAATAGTATTTGATTATGGAGCGCAAATAATCATGATAATAACATCTATAAAAGTATCGCTGTTTCATCATTGGTCAAAATGGGTTCCTCTAACGCCCAATGGACGAGGTCCAAAATCGATACCGATGCGCCAGAGTTTATGAATCTACTATAGCAGTGTGCAAACCATTGCTGCACAGAAGGATTCAGGGAAAAGGTCGCGCCGTCAAAATGATAATATCCGTTGCCGTTCTCTCGTCTGTAATAGGAGCAATTGCGGTACTTGGGAAAGGTAAACTGCACAAATCTTGCTTACACTGGCCAGATGGAGAGTTTTACAGCAATTTACAAACACATATCTATACATGTAAATCGATGGGAACCGGTACTGTCCAAGCCATGTATTCAATCATCACTACTTTAGTGGAAAGTGTCTCTCTCTTTTTAGCTATTGTGATAAACGGTGTTCTGTACGCGTTTATCATCCACGCTCTGTCAACCCGCTCCATAGCATCGGCTCAGTCTTCGCTGCAAGATCAGACCATCGAAGTTCGCAACCAGGTGGCACGAGCCCTAGTCATCACTGGCATCGTGTTCTTTATCACACAGACACCATCTCGATGTTATAGTCTTCATAATTTAGTTGAGGCTGTAAGAGGAGTTGGATTTTTAACCAGAGATCAAATGGCTAAAAGTGCAATTGTTGGACATATCGGTTTGTACATCAGCTCTGGAATCAACTGTTTCATCTACGTATTTAGTTGCCGATTTTACAGACAAGGGTTTCGTGACGCCTTTTCGTTCTTTGTGAAGAAGAATCAAAATCAAGATATTATAATCCATAAGACCAAAACCACTGATATGACTAATACAAATTAGTTACTCTGTACGGACGTTTAAAGTTTTTTTTTTCTACCCGTTTTCATGACCATATATCTGCGATAAAGTAATCTTGCATTTATCTTCACGCTGCACGTCTTCGGTTAATGCATATCATATTTCGGTCATAGCGATCGCTGATATGATTTGCAATTGCTATGGGCTTTCTTCTTGATTTCGCATCGCATGTCAACCAATATATTTCATTCGATATATAGCGATGCGTACTGTTTCATGTTGTATTTCATGGCAAATTTCTCGTATCTACTTGCCGTTGGTACAATAACCATGATAACTATGGTTTCCTTCGAGCGATACCTAGCAGTGTGCAAACCATTGCTGCACAGAACGATTCAGGGAAAAGGTCGCGCCGTCAAAATGACAATTTCCGTTGCCGTTCTCTTGTCTGTAATAGGAGCAATTGCTTGGGAAAGGTAAACTGCACAAACATTGCTGACACTGGCCAGATGGAGAGTTGTACAGCAATTTACAAACATATTTCTACATCTATATTACAATGCACGTAAAATGTACCCGATGGCCTAATTCATACTGTGTCCCATGATCGCTTGCGCTCACCGTCGGAAACCGAAAGCACACCCTGCACTTCCTCAACGGATTTAAAGTCGATATAAATATTTAAAAGTTTGTTCATTAACCCTTTTTACTTATTAAAACCCTCATGGCGGACGAAATCCTTATAGTTTTTGCTTAGTTTATGGTTTTTACGAAATGTGTATTTTAGACCGAAAGTAGTCCCCGAACCAGGGTATACGATGTTGCTCTAAAAAATAAGTGTTTAGGTATTTTGTTATTCTTTGACGTGAAATATCGTATCTGTCTTAGTGGCCGAATGGACTACAGCGTTGCAGACGGATCATACTGATCAGTATACGTGTATTCAGTGAAGTCGAATCCCTGGGATTTTTTATTTCTTTCTTTCTACCCGTTTTCATGATGTTGCACGTCTTCGGTATATACACATCATTACTAATGTATATATTTCGGTTATGGCGATCGCTGATATGATTTGCAATTGCTATGGGCCTTCTTTCTTAATGACTCTGTATTTTGCATCGCATGTCAGCCAATATATTTCATTTGATAGCGACGCGTACTGTTTTATGTTGTATTTCAAGTGCAAACCATTGCTTCACAGGACGATTTAGGGAAAGAGTCGCGCCTTTAAAACGACATTTTTTGTTGCCATTCTCAGCTCGTCTATACAAGAGCAACTGCGGCACTTGGGAAAGGTAAACTGCACAAACATTGCTGACACTGGCCAGATGGAGAGTTATACAGCAATTTACAAACACATTTCTACATAATATCAATGGGAACCGGTACTGTCCAAGACACCAGATGATGGCGGACACGAACGGCCGTAAGTTTTGAATTTCCGTTGGTTTCTAATGCAACAATGGATTTTGATAATATGACCCCATACAATTCATCACACGTTGGATCTAAATTATTTCATACTAAAACCGCTGGAGTTGGATAATCAACTCCTGTGTCAGTATCATTTTTTGAATTGATTCCGTAGTTAAGCGTTCGTCTCATTCACTTGATCATGTAACCTCATACGCATAATTTAATCTTGAATATTCGAAAACACACTCGTGTCCGGCATCGTCTGATCATCACTATTATTTTTAGTTATTGTGATAAACGGTGTTCTGTACAGACGCGATTTACACCTAGCACATAAAGTCCCTGACCAGGTGCTTTGAGGTTAGCTAATTCAAAATAGATAATCGGTACCAAAAATCTGAGATATACATTGAATGAGCAAATCTCTTCTCCGTAGTTTGATACCTCACTCAACAAAATCGAATGGATACTTTAAAAGTTATGGCGATTTCAATGACCGCGCATGCAACAGAAAAGTTGCACTAGGTATAGGAAATCATTGATTTGTGTGTGATTACGCACTGAAAAAACTCACAGCTAATCAGCTAAGACTTCACAGCCAGATACACCCTTTGTCCCGCAAAGGGTGCGGTTATCACTCCAGACCCATTCATCTGTCTCGTTCAGATAGCACACAGTTATGACAGTAATCACACACAAATCAATGATTCCTATACCTAGTGCAACTTTTCTGTTGCATGCGCGGTCATTGAAATCGCCATAACTTTAAAAGTATCTATTCGATTTTGTTGAATGAGGTATCAAACTGCGGAAAAGAAATTTGCTCATTTAATGTATATCTCAGATTTTTTTGTACCGATTATATATTTTGAATTAGCGAACCTCAAAGCACCTGGTCAGGGACTTTATGTGCGATTTCAATGACCGCGGATAGCAACAGAAAAGTTGCACTAGGTATAGGAATCATTGATTTGTGTGTGATTACTGTCATAACTGTGTGTTATCTGAACGAGACAGATGAATGGGCGTGTAGTGATAACCGCAATGTGCGGGACAATGGGTGTATCTGGCTGTGAAGAATACAAGTCATAGCTGATTAGCTCTGAGTTTTTTCAGTGCGTAATCACACACAAATCAATGATTTCCTATACCTAGTGCAACTTTTCTGTTGCTATCCGCGGTCATTGAAATCGCCATAACTTTAAAAGTATCCATTCGATTTTGTTGAATGAGGTATCAAACTGCGGAGAAGAAATTTGCTCATTTAATGTATATCTCAGATTTTTGGTACCGATAATATATTTTGAATTAGCCAACCTCAAAGTACCTGGTCAGGGACTTTATGTGCTAGGTGTATATCATCCACGCTCTGTCAACCCGCCCCGTTGCATCGGCTCAGTATTTGCGGCTGTTTTTATTTTTAGCCTATTTTGGCCGAATTCGCCCTGTATGCCGAGCATAGATATACACCTAGCACATAAAGTCCCTGCTCAGGTGCTTTGAGGTTGACTAATTCAAAATATATAATCGGTACCAAAAATCTGAGATATACATTACATGAGCAAATTTCTTCTCCGCAGTTTGATACCTCATTCAACAAAATCGAATGGATACTTTTAAAGTTATGTCGATTTCAATGACATCGCATACAACAGAAAAGTGGCACTAGGTATAGGAATCATTGATTTGTGTGTGATATTACTGTGTGCTATCTGAACGTGACAGATGAATGGGTCTTTAGTGATAACCGCAATGTGCGTGACAAAGGGTGTATCTGGCTGTGAAGAATACAAGTCTTAGCTGATAAGCTGTGAGTTTTTCAGTGCGTAAATCCATAGACGGGTAAAACATTGATTTTTACCGTCTATGGTAAATCACACACAAATCAATGATTTCCTATACCTAGTGCCACTTTTCTTTTGCATGCGATGTCATTGAAATCGACATAACTTTAAAAGTATCCATTCGATTTTGTTGAATGAGGTATCAAACTGCGGAGAAGAAATGTGCTCATTTAATGTATATCTCAGATTCTTGGTACCGATTATATATTTTGAATTAGTCAACCTCAAAGCACCTGAGCAGGGACTTTATGTGCTAGGTGTATCTAAGCGGAGCGCCTTACGGCGCATACGATATCTATGATGCCGAGTGTGACATATGCCCTCTAACATCAGAATCTGATCCTAAACGTTACAAACCTACTATCCTGTTTTGTCTAAACTTGAGGGTGCATAGCTCGTGAAGTCAAACACAGACGATGGCGGTCACGAGTTGCCTAAATTTGCAATTCGTATTGGTTTTAACACGTAATCGCGAATATCCATCGAAAAATTATAAATATCACATTCGTAGGTAGGGGGAGAGCGGGGAGTGTACGCCATATGAGCAGGTTCGCCCACCACGTGATTCTCATCTTCGCGGCCACTGGTTGAATGTGGCGAACACACAATAAAGTAGTACGTTACAAGCTTCCCACATTAGCGTGACAGATCACCGTAACATATATTTGTCAACTTGTCATCTAAAAAACAGTTTTGCCTCGCAAAAGTGATTTTTCTTTCATTTTTCATATTCGCAGAAAAGGTTTTAAATCATTAGGTAGGTATGGGATTGATTATGGATTTGAAGCAGTTAACAACCCATCAATGTATGTGGGATATCCGTGGTATAGGTCAATGCACTTATTACGCTATGTGGGGCATATACGCCCTGTTATGATGGGGCAGGTCGCCAAAAGGGATTTATATATAGTTATGATTTTGCATAATTTCAAAATTGCAATTTTCCTCTTAGGCCAAACAAAATAAATGGTTCGTCTCAAAGCTTGCGCGCGCATTGGTTTTGAAATGCCAAAATACCGCGTCTGAAATGCAGAAAGTTGTCAAATCAATTTTTTTTTTCCCTACAAATTTTTATTTCGAGTTTTTATTAAAAATATCGGCAGATTTTCCTTTTCTCAAACTTTTACATGACTCAGGTCTTCAAAAAACGCTGCTCAATTGTTCTTATACACAACTACATCACAATATTCATTTCAAATAGAAAAAACAAATATCAGAAAGTGTCAACGGTTGCAAATAGTAAGAGTAAAAATTGCCACACAAATAAAAAAATGTAAAAAAAAAAAAAAATGGAAGACAAAAAACAGCGCGCGTCGCCCAATTTTGAAGCCTTCGCAAGCTTTGAGACAAACTTTTATTTTTGTTTGGCCTTACAGGATAATTTTAATTATAAAAATAGTTATAAGAGATGGAGTATCACTAATACGAGGGGCGTTCAATAAATACCCGCAACCATTGTTTTTCTCCACTCATGCGCGACGTATGCCAATTAGAATAAGGGTAATTTGAAATATAGGTCTTTATCTTTCCTCACATGCATGAATGAACAATATCATTTGTGGGATTACGTAATAGCACATGCGTAAAATCAATACTCTCTGGACACTGAATGAAAAATAGCTGATCAGGGTGGAGAATATTTGCAAGCAATTTGATGCACAGTTACTTTTTTCAAAATATCTCAAGAACCGATGCATGGAATAAGTTGCCGTTTGAAACAGTGATAGACCAGTACTATGTGCTCAACATTACTTATTTTCAGATGCAAATTATGGAGAAAAAACACTTATTATGTAACATTAAAACGTCATCTTCTTGTCATAGCTTAAAAGAAATTCTTTAATGAATAAACAGTCAAGGTCAAGGTATCCAACCGCAAGATTTGGTTTAAACCTCTTGTTCCACATTGTTACATGTTATAGATTTAAACGGGAGATTATCAAGACAATATCTGAAACCGTTTTCTGCAGAGAAAATTGTAATACAATGAAGCTCTTTTTACCCAATTTGAGTAAATTCACTATACTGACCATAACATTAAATTAAATTGTATTTTCAAATAAATGTTTACATTTTTTAACTCTGTATATGTATTGAAGTTCACCACAGTTCTTGTTTTCTTAAAATTCAATTCCTTATCTGTAACTTTTACGTTGGTTGCAGTGATTATTTAAAATTTCTACTCATTATGAGCGCTTTCTGACCACCGTACGTTCTACGCATGCGCAGATTTTTATTCCAAGTTCAACAATTCTCGATGTATTTATTGATACCCTGTCATCTATACAATAACGAATCCTGCATTTACTGTGGTATTTCATGAAATCCCAATTGTTTGCTATAACTATCATTTTCATTTCTTTGGATTTTTGGCATTTTGGGGCTCACTGTCAAAGCCTAATGTTGACCAAGATAAGATGCAGTATCTGGGCCCCATAACCATGTGGTGTCCTTTCTAAGGAGCTGTCTCAGAAGCTCCGTTATCTGTGCAAGATTTGGAATAAACTTCCCCAGTTGGTTAACCATGCACATGAACCTCTGAAGCTCTGTCAAAGTTGTTGGAGCAGGGAAGCTATCAATAGATTTTGTCTTCTGTGGGTCAGCGTGAATCCCTGTGACATCAATAATGTGACCCCAAAAAATAATCACCTGTTTGAAGAATTCACACTTGTTGTTGAGTGTTACCCCAGCCTCCTGTAGGTACTGTAAAACTGCTCTCACCCTTTTGTCATGTTCCTCACGTGTGGTACTGTGTCATCCATGTGACAAATCACGCCGTCTAATCCTTAAAGTATTTCAGACATGGTACACTGGAAGACTTCAGGCGCGCTACTAATTCCAAAGGGGAGACGGTTGAAACAGTATCTTCCATACGGTGTTATGAAACTGGTGAGAAGGCGTGAGGCGTTGTCTAACGGCAATGGTCAAAATCCAGAATTGGCGTCTAATTTTGTGAAAAATCTACTATTTCCCAGTTTCGCCAGAGATTCATCTACAGAAGTCATTGGGTGTATTTCACGTTTCACGGTTTTGTTTAGGGCAGTAAGGTCAACACAGATGCACGTAATGCACCACTTGATTTTGGTACGCACACAATTCCTGAACACCATTCTGTGGGAATTTTCACTGGTGATATCACACCTTGTGCAAGCATGTTTTCCAATTCTGCTTTAACCTTTGGTAGTAGAGGGTATGGTACTTTCCTTGGAGTATATATGCATACCGGTGAAGCATCTTCTTGTAGACTAATGTGGTAAGTATATTTCTCATTGACTTTACCTAGGCCTTTGAATAACTTTGGGAATTCCTCTTTAAAGTTTGGTATCTGGTCTCCTGTATTTACATGAACTTCATTAATAGGCCCACGGATGATTAGGCCTAAAGTGTGACATGCTTTTCGACTGAGTAGCGAAGCCCTCTGATTTTTGATGACGTATACATCTTCCTGTATCCGTTTATTTCCATAGCCTAGAGTTGCTGTACATTTCCCAACTATCGGAAGTTTAATACGTCCAGGACCATACAGAATATCTTGCGTGTTGTTTACCTTTTATTGCCTCAACCATGGTACATGTTCGCTGACCACTGTTACCTTTGCCCCTGAATCTAACTTGAAGTGTGTTTTGTGGTTGTTTATGTCAACATTTGCAGACCAATATTCTTAATCGTCAGCAATACTGTCCCCAATCTCGCCGAGGAATGGGACATCTATGTCGTCATATTCATCTTGTAGGCCTAGGTATTGATATCATTTTCTAATTCTAGGCCTATTTCATGAACATTTTCATTTTGCGACATACTATGCCGTAGTGACCAGGTGTGCCACATTTGTTACAATTGACACTTCTAGCAAGACAGATACGACGGTCATGAACCTCTTTACCACACCACTGACATAATTTTGACTGACTGTTAGGCTGAGGGCTAGACTTTTGTATTGTACGGTTAAATCGGCCTGCGCCTGGACGGGGGACTCAACCAGAGGTTGAGGGGGTACTTTGTACATTTTGATTGCGATTTCTGCGCATATTCGCTTGAATGGGACGCTTAACATAGTTAAACGCGCTTGCGCTCGCACCGCGAACCAGATCCTTAGTTTGCTTACGTGCTTCTGCCTGTCTGTACATTTGGACTGCCTGATCAAGAGTCAGGTTGGACTTAATTTGGAGATGGTCTAAAAGACCATCGCTGGTTACCCCTACCACAATTCTATCTCTTATCAATTGTTCTTTCAAGTCTCCATAGTCACAGGTATCAGCAAGCTGATACAGATCTTGTATGAACTCGTCAACGGGTTCGTCTGACGCTTGATACGGGTGTTGAATTTTGCTCTTTCAACAATAATGTTACGTCGGACTTTGTAATAGTCATTTATCGACGCTAAGATTTCATCATAGGATGCCTTTTTTCATCAACTTTTAGCGTAGCCAATATATCGTCCGCACATTCCCCCATTGCGTTAAGCAAAGTGCTGACTTGCTCTCGTTTGTTCTTCATGTGCAAGTCCCGATGCATACCGTACCGATCAAAACGGCGCTGCCATTTTGTCCATAGTTCCGATTGCTTGGGCCCAGGTTGCCCCTTGGAATTTGTCCGGTAACGGCAGATTTGAGTTATGTGCGCCTCCCGCAGGTGCAGCATCCTGAGGTGGAGGATTTTCTTCTTCGTTTGGCATGATTTACGGGTCCAAACACCGCTGCCATCTTATATTATTATCCTAAAGGAAGGACGACCAGAGACGAACTGACATAGATACAAGCTTTAAGCATGGCAGATGATAGTCTCATTACCAGAGGTGATAGTGGTAAACAATAACAGTGGGGACGGTCAACGACCGTTGGGCGTGACCCTAGGGTAGATAATATTATTACACCTCATACATATTTATAAGGGTATCCTCTTTTTTGATTGGTTCATTTTTAACCAAGTCGGATAAATAAAAAAAACCTACCGAATGTTTTATTTTTTAACTGTACTACCAAACATGCGAGAGTTTTAACTACTTCCCGCTAAGTTAACACCGTCCCCCCCGAAACAATTCTAGAGCCTATGAATATTACGTACATATTAAACGGTGACGCCAAGTACGAGGTTGACAACAACAAACATGGCCGTCGTCTGCTAAACATCTGCCGAAGAAATTCGCGAACTACACAGACACAGAATTATGCTGCATCTACCAAGCATGGAATAATACAAAAAAAGCGTGAGGTATGCAGCGATTGTTGTGAAGAATAGGAAACGGTTTCGATGATATTCCCGATGATATTGTTCTTCTTCCAGGGGAATTGAGTCCGCCGTTTCTTGCTCGCTATGTGTACAGTACTGTGTAGCCTGTAGGCCTATTATTACGAGCCTACGCGGCAGCAACGTAAGCTTTTTTCGATTTTTAATTTATTTTAGAAAATGAAATATGTATGAGGTGTAATAATACAAATACAGCATGGTTTGAGGGAAAGTAGTGCAAACTACTGGTCCCTTGGTGTTGGATGACTGGTGACTACCTCCCGACGCGGAGCAGTCATCCAACACCGCGGGACCAGTGCACTACATTACCTCAAACCATGTTGTATTTACTAACTACAATAGCCGTGGCCGTGAGTTGTTATCATGATCATCAGACCCACAGTCAAGGGCCTAGTGTAATAATCAGTGCCTAGCGGGTAGGCCGCCGGTGAAGGGGAGGGGAGGAGAGGGTGGTAGGGGATATATGTACTGTAGACATGGGGGAGGGAGAGGTTTTTATATCTATACTGTATACACTGATCATCATACCATATCTTTTCTCTATTCTTTGTCATACAAAAGCCTGTTAAAACTGATTTAAATGGTTGCAATGCTATCAATGTGTTGCAGTATATTCAACCTAACAGAAACAAATATAATTTCAAAAATATAAAGAGCTTATATGAAAATTCAGTACATTTATGAAAATCGGGGTTTCATATCGCCCACGCCTATCTCACAGGCTGTCTGGTTGCTATGGTCATACGAACCGATTAAAAGAAAGTCGTCAAATTACTAATACGCTAAATTTCTGTGGCTATTTACCATATCATGTAAGTTTTCTATTAATTTAGGAACATTTAGTGTAGAAAAAGCACAAGAAACTGCTTCATTCAGGCTATTCAGCGGCGTAAGAACGTAGGTTTAGTATACTTATTTACTACTTTATAAACGTCAATCAAAGTAAATTGACACTGATTTAAAATTGTAATTAAGCTTATGAACAGATAGATCGAACAGTAACCAAGTTGTCTGTTCACACACAGGACTGATAGGGGTATGTAAGACAACTTTCAGGGGATGCAGACAACTCTCAAATAAGCTTACATTTTTACAGATCAAGTGATATACAAAATTTAAAACATTGGAATTATACCATGTCTGCACAAGTAATAGGTCTCGCTATTCATGTACAGGGTGTATCAAAAAAATTAGGACTCTCTTTCATGACGTTATAATTCTTATTATAATCATTGGACCATGACCAATTTAGTCTCATTGTAAAGCCCAATTAATTATTATGATATCCTGAAAATATGAGATCAATCCGATAAAAAATAAGAAAACTAGCGTACTTTGTGAAAACCATGTCATTTACTGGTTTGTACAATGGGATCTACATGTACAGACCACCAGTAAATAACATGGTTTACGTTTCAATACGTTTTAATAATTGTCAACATAGTAAATAATCTATCAGTCAATAGCAAAATTTAGTTTTGTAATCCATTTAATTCTAGCACAAATCAATACTGGCTAAAAAAATCCGCAAAAAAGATGCATGCATATTCAGTGCAAATTAAAAAAGTTGTGTTAAATAGTTTCTCGAACCCACTGTGGATGGTTCATTGAGTTACAAATCGAGCACTTTCCTGTTACTCGACTGTTACTCGACTGTTACTGTGTGAATTCCCATTGTACAAACTGTTACTGTGTGAATTCCCATTGTACAAACCAGTAATTGACATGGTTTACACAAAGTACTCTAGTTTTCTTATTTTTCATCGGATTGATCTCATATTTTCAGGATATCATAATAATTAATTGGGCTTTACATTGAGACTAAATTGGTCATGGTCCAATGATTATAATAAGAATAACACCGTCATGAAACAGAGTCCTAATTTTTTGGATACACCCTGTATGTATCAATCATATAGCACGATCCCGTATTAGTTAGATAGAGGTCAAATAACTGTTTCCACAACAACCCTTCCCCCTTCCCCGTACACACCAAATACAAGTAAACAAAGATGAAAAAGCAGCTGTTTAGTCATAGCCGTGGCTATGAGTTGTTATTATGATCATCAGACCCACAGTCAAGGGTCCAGTGTAATAACCAGTGCCTAGCGGGTAGGCCGCCGGTGAAGGGGAGGGGATGAGAGGGTGGTAGAGGATATATATTTATTGTATACATGGGGGAGGGAGAGGTTATCTATACTGACCTTATATATATATATTTTTTTTTTACAGGAAAGCCAAGACCATGATCTTCACACAGAATGCAAAGTTGAAGCAACCAGTTGCTTTATAAGCGAGAAAATGGCGTATAATTATGGTCCATTTTACACTGGAAGCATAGGAGATTTTATTAGTGGTGTGTACCCAATAGTAGTAATCTTAAAAAAATTATTGACAAAATAAAACTGCGAAATTAGAGTGAAAATTAGAGTTTTTCAAGTAAAAGGTACCGCAATAGGCCAAAAACAACACGTCTTTGAAGGGGGCACACCACTAAATATTTCCCCCATTTAAATACACGCATTTCGGCCCTTTTTCAAGACCGTGTATTTACCCCACGTAACAATACTGGAAGTTTTTATTTTCGCATCAATGTCTTAGATATGTGTTGAATTTTATTTTAAACTTGATTTTTCTGGACCAATCTAGACAAACTTTTCCGCTACGGGCACCTAAACAGCGCCTTCACCATTTTAAACCGATATTTTCGCTTCCTCACCAGTTCTGGCAACGATAGCCTTCCGCAGCCTAGGCTCCCGCGCATATTCGATTCCCACGATTTTTGACCACATTACCAATGCTGAGGTTCTATTCTATCGTTTTCATAAAAAATCAGCAAGATTTACCCCTATTTACTTCCCCTGGGACGATGATCAAATTGATATAGGTACTATTTCTCCGAACCATACACCAAACGCGCAAGGATTTAGTGTAGTGCCCCCATTACGCAGACAAAGTGTGTACGCGTTTGTGGCGCAAACTGTACTTTGTTTACGGGAATGGTGAAAGCAGGCAGTCCGTTGCTCCGCGGTGCATACCGTACAGTACAATACAAGATAATTAATCATAAAGCCGGGGTATACAAGACCTTTATTTTAATAAAGAAACTGGGAGCAAGGCGCAAACCGTATCCAGGATAACATGTAAAATGTGTTGAAGTGACTGAAGGAAAATACATTTGATTGAGTCACCTAATGTAGTTGTAGCACCCCCCTCCATTTGATGGAGTCGCCCAAACAGGTAACCCCACTTGATAGAGTCACCCATGCAAGTAATCCCAATTGATGGAGTCATCCATGCAGTAACCCCGGGAGCAAGGCACACAAAATATCAGGGTATATAAGGCCTTTGAAATAAAGAAACTGGGAGCAAGGCGCAAACCATATCCAGGATAACATGACTGTGTTTAAGTGACTGAAGGAAAATACATTTAATAGAGTCACCCATGCAGTTGTAACCCCCGTTTGATGGAGTCACCCATACAGGTATCCCCATTTGATTGAGTCACCCATATAGGTAACCCCATTTGATGGAGTCATCCATGCAGGTAACCCATTCGATGGGGTCATCCATGCAGTAACCCGGGAGCTAGGCGCAAACAAAAAATAATCATGAAGCCAGTGTGTATAAGGGCTTTTTCATAAAGAAACTAGGAGCAAGGCGCAAACCGATCCAGGATAACATGTGTTGAAGTGACCGAAGGAAAATACATTTGATGGAGTCACCCAAGCAGTTGTAACCCCCATTTGATGGAGTCACCCATACAGGTAGCCCCATTTGATGGAGTCACCCATACAGGTAACCCTTTTTGATGGAGTCACCCATACATTTAACCCCATAAGTAACCCTGTAAAGGTAACCCCATTTGATGGAGTCACCCACACAGGTAACCCCATTTGATAGAGTCACCCATACAGGTAACCCCCATTTGATGGAGTCACCCATACAGGTAACGGTAACCCCATTTGAGGGAGTCATCCACACAGGTGACCCCATTTGATGATAGAGTTACCCATGCAGGTAACCCCGTTTGATGATGGAGTCACCCATGCAGGTAACCCCATTTGATCATGTTGATAATGGAGTCACCCATGCAGGTAACCCCCATTTGATGATAGAGTCACACATGCAGTTAACCCCATTTGATGGAATCACTCTTGTAGGTGTAACCCCATTTGTTGGAGTCACCCATGCAGGTAACCCCATTTGATGGAGTCACCCATGATTCCGCTGTTATAAATATGGGCAATTAATGAATGTTTTGACTTAAACATGTTAATACTAAAGTGCTCAACAAAAGAAAGTCGGTCATTTAAAGTAACTTTCGATAATTTTTTTTTACCAAACCGGCTAGATAGACATTTGGATGAATCGTTTCGGCACATTTTGATACCAAACATAACACCTAACAACAAAGATAAACCATGCCTAGCACCATTTATAGAAACTTAGTCACTTTTCAAAAGTCACATTTTCAATACACTACTCGAAAGAAAACGCCAATTGTTAACAAGCACATAAGCCGTATCAGTCCCGTGTTGATCGCTGCGCATTTCCCCTCAATGCGCGGGCTAATTCAAATTCAAAGTGCCATGCATGGGTAAATGTGTGTTATTTGAAATGCTTCATTGATATCTACAGCTAACCCAAACCAAACCAAAGCAAGGTGTGTGTATCCATAAGACTTGGTAAAATTCCAAGCAGTTTAATGTAATAATAATATTAATAATAACCATATTTGTATAGCGCCTAACATATGCACTTTATGTTCGGAAACAAATATCCCGCTCACTAAACTAAAGTGTAATCCAACGTAGCGTAGTGTGCCGGCTGCACTGTGTGATCGATTGCCCGACGGTCAATCCTGGTTATAACAGTGTCACACACAGGGTGAACCTCACACACACACACCCTTTTCCTCCCGCGTAGTGTATTGGAAATGTGACTTTTGAAAAGTGACTAATTTTCTTTAAATGGCGCTAATCATGGTTTATCTTTGTTGCTAGGTGTTATGTTTGGTATCAAAATGTGCCTAAAAGATTCATCCAAATGTCTATCTAGCCTGTTTGGTAAAAAATAATCGAAAGTTACTTTAAATGATCTAAACAAAGTGTACGACTTTTTTGTTGTTGAGCACTTTATGATTTATTCTAAACATGAATATAATCATGATTGCGGGAGAGACATAAAATGGCACATGGGGTATCTGGATAAACGGAACGGTCGGTAAATATATTATCATGTTTATTATAGCACAAATTTCTACCATCTGTGATTATAGGGTATCTGGATTATTAAGGGTACCCGTGGTATCTTCATTATAAAACGCAGACCGTCTCCAATTACATGTATATATATATAGTATACGCACGTGGGGGTACCTGTGATATCTGGATTTTAAGGGTGTATTAACTAGGGCCTACCTGGATTATCAAGGAGACATAGATACAAATCAAACTGGTAACTCTCTACAAAGAGCTCTGATGGGCTAATCAATTAGGCCCACATAATAGCATACACCCATATAAATCCAGTTACTACGGGTGCAATTAATATTAGATTCAATATACCACATTATTGGATCACTGGACACATGGGGTATTGTGATTATTAAAGTACATGGGTTGGTATCTGAATAATCAAGGGCACCATGTGTACATTGCGTTCCTGGATTATCAAGGGTATATTTTTTATCTAGATTATTAAGGTCATGTGGCACCAATGTCAGTATTAAGGGCACCTAGGATACATGGAGTATCAAGGACATACTCTTGCTGTTTTACAATAGCCTCTTACGTTTTGATATGACTAACCGCCCGTTATATTTTCGGCACCCGCGCTTTCCTTTTCAAACTTGATATAGTACGGGCATATTGGTATGGACATAACGGCACATGCGGTACCTGGATTGTTGGGTATCTGGATTATTACCACCACCTTTGAGGGGTAGGGCTGGCCTATGGGGCACCTGGTTAAGAACACGTGGAGTACTTGGATTAGGAACATCTGGGTATCGGTGTTATTTAAGAGCACCTTGGGCCTAAGGACATGGTGTATTAAGGGCACAGTGTACATTATATCAAGGGCACCTTGGGTACCTGGATTATTTAAGGACATGCTCTTGATATTTAAACATTTATAACGCTTTGATATTACTCACCTCCCCCTATAATCTTGATATGACTAACTGCCCCGCTATATCTTCGGCACCCGCACTTTACTTACTTGATAATATGATAGTATTAGGGCACGAGGGTATACATACATAAACATACATACATACATAAACAACATTTATAAGACGCCTTTCCAAATTGATCAAAGCGCCATGAATAAAGAATATACAAAAATAAAAAACCCCAATGCAAATTGAGTCAGTATGAAGGATAGAAGTGCGATTTCAACACCTTCTTGAAACTAGGCAATGTACATGCCTCCCTGATGTTTCTTGGGAGGCTGTTCCACAGCAATATCTCGATATAACGGCACATGCAGTATCTGGCATATTAAGATAATGTGGTATCTGGATTAATTAAGGGCACCTGTGGTAACTGGATTAGGGGTAGGGCTTAGGCCTATGGGGTGCCTGGATATCATGGGACAAAGGGTACCTGATTTTCAGGTCACATGAGATAGGCCTACATAGGGTATCCGGGTACACGAATCTGGATTATTAAAACACAAAGGTAGGCCTACCTTGATTATTAAAGGCACATACCTGATTTAATCAAAGCACCTGCGATATTCGGATTATTGAGGGCATGTCTGGATTATGTATAGGACATGTTCTTGATATTTTATAGCATTTTCTTACGCTTTGTTTACTCACCAACCCGTAAAATCTTCTAGCGGGTCCCGCGCGAAGCGCGTTTGGCCGGGTGCCCGCTAGTAATCTATAATGTCCTAGACATTGTGATGTTTTACGTAGTTGATTATGTCGTTAATAAGTAACGGAATCAGCGACAAAAGCGGAACAAACCCAAGTAACAGAAATGACGCCGTGTAATTTCCAAATTTGTCAAAAAGCCATCCTGTAAAACAACAGAAAACGCGTATTATTAAGATAATAATATTGTTAAGATAATATTATTAAAGGACTTATATCAAAATTATGTCATCTTGGCGGATAATTAAAGAGTCTTTTTCTCTCTTTTTCACTTTTTTTTCTTTTTTCCTTTTTTGTTGTTGTAGTTTTCTTCTTTTCCTTCAATTTTTACATGGTGAATTACGGACGAATAAATGTTGTATTCTTTAGAATTAGATCCTCAAGGATTTTTTTTGATATAAATAGTCCATGGCTTGTAGACGGACTTCTTACAAAACTGCACTTTCACAATTGCCTCATCTTGCTTTTGACAACAATCTAAATCGAAACCCAGGCAATTGCCTCCTTTTTTTACAAGAATATCTACTATAACCAAACTTCTTAAATACTTGTACGTTGAGTGATGCAAAATATTTCTCGTGTGTAATCGTAAAAGTCAAGAGTAAATATGACTTTCAATCTGGAGCCTGGGTATTGATCAAGCATGCAGCACCGCCTTATTTAAACTGACATTTCATAGTCGAGTAACCAGGCATTTTGAAAGGAGAAGGCACAGAGGGCCACTCATTCCGTCACATTTGTTAATAGAAGCAATTCTCAATTAGCGCGTGATCTTGTTAAAAGAATATTATTTGACAATAATCTGTGTCTCTTACCAGATAAAAATCCGCTAGATACTGAACCAATAGAATACGCAGCATAGAAATAGTTTATGGCGTTTGTCATAGAATCCTCATCAATGATATCAAAAATGATCTTGACTGCAACACAGTTGAATAATGCGTTTCCGAAGTTCAACGCAAATGATGAGAACATAAATCCAACATAGGAATGTATGAGCGTAAATACAGGATCCAGCAAGAGTGAAAAAGAGACCATCAGCATGGAAGTGTACGAAATCTGTTTGGCAGATAACACCTTTGCTAAGGCTAAGTAACCTATGTTACCCACGAGGTTACCGACTCCACCAACCGTTGCCAGGGCAGAGGCATCATACGGCTGGAAACCAATATCCAAACTGTGCGGCACAAGATAGATTAACCATCCCGTATAAAAATATCCATTAGCATATGCCAAGCATAAAACAGCTGATATATATTCAAAGTTTTTAAGCAATTTTAAATCTAGGTTATCAATAATAATCCTGATACATGCAGGATACTTATCATCGCCGGGCGAGTCTGGGGTCAGTTCTGTTTCATTTGTCTGCACATTTCCGACGTCGGGTTGCTCTTCAAGGTTTATCTTTGCATAGGATTCATGTGTCACATCTGTGTTATGCGGTCTTATTAAGGAAGCAGATACTAGAAGATGCAAGTAGAGTCCACCTATGATCAGCATTGCACCTCGCCATCCATAGATATCGAGTAAGAACTGCGTCAGTAAAGGCATCACCATTACGCCACTGGATAATCCTAAATGGACGATGACATTGGCGGTATCAATGTATTTGTCGAAGTAGTCAGGTAATACAGCCATAGTCACCGCTTCTCCTCCAAATAAGAACCCTTGATAAAGTGTTATAGCAGAATACTTTAATTACTTAATCAAGCAAATGAAATTAATAGAAATTAAGGTAACTTTACAGGGTGAGTAAAAAACAGTACTCAAAGTAAAATAAATATTTAAAATATTTCTCATTAGAATATGAGGGCAACCAATGCTTGAATCAATAGTTGCGTTTATTTACTTTTATCAGCAAAAAGAACCACACCATTTCATGGTACCGTTATCCAGTTATGACTATTTTGGTAAAGTTACTGCATTTTTGAAACCGAACAAAATATTGAGTATTGTACTCAATAACGCATGATATTTATATGGAATAAGTGGATACATTCATGAGACACAATAGCTAATTAATAAGACAAAACAAACTTGCTCAGCAAAAAATCAAATTGGCCGTTTGGTGATGATCGGATTAAAGTGTGCGCCGTTATTCAATAGTTAAATTCAAAAGAGCTTTTTTTCTCTTCCACAGAAATCTCCATTCTTAAATTTGGTTCACGTAAGGTCAATCAACATAAATTAATGCATATATTAGATACGCACAATTTCATTCCTACCCACTGATTGGTCGATGATTTACGAACATATGATTTGGCCTGACTTGTGACTCGAGGATAGTGAATTGGTCACTACATTACGTTAGGCCTATATATACCCCCCCCCCCCCCCATGGAAGAAAATAACAGCTCTTAATTAGTCATACCTGTTAATGTGATGAACATCGCCAGAGTTGGTAAAGACGTGGCAAATGAACTACCAACTATACCTATAGATGAAAGTAAACCGTAACCTATCAAAACGACACGGGCTGAAAACCGCTTCCTCAACACACCAGCTAGTAAACCTAAAGCAATTACCAAATCGAGAAAGAAGTAAGAAAAACATTTTTGTTTAAAGAATTAAAAATTGAACTCATTATTAATTAGCAATATTACCCAGGCGCGACTAGTCCATGTGATAACCAACACGCTTGGGTCCTGATGAGACCAGACTAAAGGGACGGCATAGAGCGTGTTTCTGCTGGGACACTGCAAAAAGTTAGCGGTAATAAACGCTAAGTTTCAATCGGTCAGTTTTTAATCCCCCCTGTTTCTAATCGCGAAAAGTTACCGCTAAGTTTATCGATCCTAGTCGATGGGCCACAACATTTGACCTTTTGTAAAACCAAACAATGCCACCGCACCTGAAAAAGATTGCTTCACAATAATATGTATAACCCAGCGTGACACGGTTCACGGCGCAAACCGCTAAGAATCACCTTTCTGTTTCTGCTGGGTTTATTGCCGATTATTGCTGGTTCCAAACCTGCTTTGTGAAGGTTTTTGGGATTACCAAAAATACCGATTATTGCCCGGTTCTGCCTGTTTCTACTGGGCAAACTTTTGAAAAACGTCCGACGCTTTGACAAAATGCACCGTTAGTACTAGGGAGTTGTTCAATGCGTTCGCTGACCATGGCTAAACACATTTCCCAAAACACCGAATTGACACACGGGGAAGTAAGCAAACAAACGGTGAGAAGAGGCCTATTGTTATCCGATAATCGGTTTGCGTTACTATTGACTGAGTAACAAAGCCATATAGCGAGTGCCGCTGTACCAAAGGGTTCAACAAAAGAAAGTATACAACTTTGTTTATGTCATTTTGAGTAACATTCAATTTCTTTTTGACAAAACAGGCTAGATAAGGCATTTATATGAATATTTTAGGCATAATTTGATACCAAATTTGCCCCTAACACCAAAGATAAACCATGATTAGCACCCTTTAAAGAAAATTGCATTAAAGGGCATTATATCGCCTTTCAAATAAGCCCAAACACAAGTCAATCCGATAATAGGTTATTGGATACAATAACCTAAAGAAAAAAACACCTTTTATGGGTGCCGAGATTAAAGAACGTGACCTAGGGTAAGTAAAAGCTGAAGGTCAATATTGACTCCCCCCCTACCAGCTTATGCATGGTAGAGCCTAGGCACAATTCAGCCCCATGTTCAACTTCTTTAAAAAACACTGTATATGTTACACAAACACAAAATGGTCTTTAACAAAAAATAACAGAGAACTAAAGTTAAGAGTTATACTTGATAAGATATATCGGAAATATATCACAACTCATCACCACATCCCAATGCACGTACGTAACAATGGCGTTTGTTGCAATTGAGCTTGATTTCAGTGTGAAATTACCAAAATCAGACGTCTGACCTTCGACCAGAAATAACACAGCAGAAAACATTAACATTACCTTCTTTTGGCTAATCGTTCAGGAAATCTGCACCAATGATGCAAACTTCAACTTAACAGTGTTACTTATTTTTAGTTTGATAATAATACACTGGAAATAGAACATAATACAAATATTTTGGACCGCGCTATTTACCTATGTGCGTAGGAACATCAACACGGTAAAGAGGCTCTTTCAATTTCTTCATGTTCCAAATTGAAGAAGGGAAATGCGGGTGAATATTTTTACGTCTGCTCTTACACCAAGGGTCACGTACCCGCAGTGCACAGTTTTAGCTAAATGTACATTGTACATCATGCATAAGGTCTGCTGCACAACAATGTAAGGAGATGCAATGTAAACAAAGATGATTGAGCATGCTGAGTAGAGGGTTGATGGGGTCAAACAATAAACCACCTTTCTCTGAAACTGTCACTGCTCTCAGTGGCGGATGCAGGATTAAAATTTACGGGGGGCTGACCAAGTTTTTTTAATTAATTGGTACCCCCAAAAAATCGTAAACGGTCCTCATTTTTTTTGCTGTCAGCTCGTGAATAATTCTGCTAAGTCGGGGGTGGGGTAGGGATGTGGTTGTCCCAAAACCGGCCAAAAAAAATCGCATGGTACAAGTGGCATATGTACCTACGTAACCTACTTATGCCTCTGAAAAAGGTGTATTGTCAAATTTGCCCGCCCCCTCCGCCCCCCCCCCCCCCCCTGTACCCGCCACTGGCTCTAAAACCCTACAGTAGTCAGAACCAACTGTACACACACACGCTGCAGGTAGTACCTCATCGTAACAAAATTGTATAAAGATAGATCCACGGATAGATCCACGGATATATCCACGGATATATCCACCATTTCCCGACAGCCAGGGTACTATTCTAAGTTTACTAAACTATATAAAATGTAACTAAGTTTACCAGTAAGTTTATTTTAAGAAAGATTCGAGAGATACTTGTTTCAGTGAAGTTTAACTGTGTACACTGATCCGAGTATATTGTATGCATGTAAGTATAAGCAACACACCATAGACATGCATAGGATTAGGGGTTGCCTATACTATAAATGCAGTCAACTAAATTAAGAACCAAATTAGTAAACATGTATTCATAATGTATCTTTCATAATTAAATAAATCAATTAAGAATGATTATAGCGCACGAGATACGCTGCCAATGCTTTGTTAATTGTCATCAATTAGTGGATCTGATTTAAAGACAATGATAATGCACGTAAATGCTTCATAATATGTTTCAATGTTTATTGTATCAAATATTTAGTATTCTTTCTTATCTTTTGTTTATATTTACAGGGCTTTTTGTTTGTTGTTTGTGCAGGGTCGGACTTACCATTTAGCCCCCAGGGCCCCAGATTATTTTCTTTGGGGCGGGGCCAAATTCAGAAAAAAAGAAAAGATACAAATAAATTATCAACACTTAACACTTAAAGGTAGATGACCCGATTTTCAACTCGTTTTTTTTCTATTTTACATGAAAGGTCATCCTTAAAATTGTTGCATTCCAAAGTTTGAGTTGCATAACTCCAATGGTTCTATTTTTAGAAGTGCAAGGTCAAAAGACATGTGCCCATTGAGTAGTATATACATGCACAGACTGGCTGGTGGTTAACCACCTTTGGCAGTAATTCACCACGTTTTAGCCTATAATTTCCAAATGAAACATTTCTGGCCCCTAATATTTTACAGACATAATGAGAAAAATATGGGGATTCTTCTGGTACCAAAATATCTTGATGTGAAAAAAAAAATCATAGCCCCAAAAAAGTGATCGGGTCATATACCTTTAATTAAATTAATTATTAATTATTTATTAATTCATTATTGATCATTCATTATTGTTTAATCATGGATTATTTATTAATTAATTATTAATTAATTATTGATCATTAATGTAAATGCTTCATAATATGTTTCAATGTTTATTGTATCAAATATTTAATATTCTTTCTTATCTTTTGTTTATATTTGCAGGGCTTGTTGTTTGTGCAGGGCCGGACTTACCATTTAGCCAGAGGGGCCCCAGATATTATTCATTTATTTTTATTTTGGGGCGGGGGCAAATTCAGAAAAAATAGGATACACATAAATTACCAACACTTAACACTTAATTAAATTAATGATTAAGTAATTATTGATCATTCATTATTGTTAAATCATTAAATATTCAATAATAAATTGAGGATAAATAAGGATAAATAATTAATTATTTATTAATTAATTATTTATCAATTATTTATATATTAATTAATTATTTATTAATTCATTATTGATCATTAATTGAGGACCCTAGATCTAAAAGGGGGTTAAGTCACAATCTTGTGAAATTGTAGTTAGTATCAGTTTTCTGCTACAAGGAGGATCTCTGCACACTCTGTTCAAATGTTAAAGTTAAGTCATGCGGTAAAGCCGTGTAAGAGTCAATGGGAGGTACAACCCGAGGGGGTCAAGTCCACACATGGACACAATGAAACCCAGTTTTCGCCATTTTTCTCAATGTGACTTAACCCCTTTTAGATCTAGGGTCCTCAATTGTTGATCATTGATTGTTGATAATTAATCAATCATTAATTACTCGTAATTAATTTATTAATCATTAGGCCTAATTAATTATTAATTATCCATGAATTAATTAGTTGTTTTGCCCCTGGTAGACTTTGATGTGATAAGTCTATTCATAATTAGATACATAAAATAGTCCGATTTGGGACCTGTAACTCACATCATGTTCAGTGGCGCTTATTTTTTTTGTAAACAACCATGTACATTATAACTATGACTCTATTATGTTATAAAAACGAATCTTGAACACTTGATTTCAAGAAACTGAGAGTGTTCGTTTTGGTATGACACAAATCTCTTCATAATATTCTTCCTTTATTTCTGCTTGCATTCGAACTCAACCCCCTCTAAGCGATGTTTGTCTTTTTCAAGACTCTTCTTGTTTGGTATGATAGGCCAAAGAGCATGAGACTTGTAGAAAGAGCATGAGACTTGTAGGGCCAAAAGGCATAAACAACCGACACAAAGCTGTATTTGTCAGGATAGTTCCCTAATAATGTGAGGAACAATATATTAAAAGTCCCCACGTTTCCCGCGTGTGCTAACATTTTTTAGAGCCAAAATTCTAAAATGGCCGCCATCCAGGGGTCAAAAATTAAATTAGCTTCAGTTAAGTTGATAAGCATACCAAATTGTTTGTCTGGGCATAAGGATTCTAAAAATGTATAGTTTCCCCCACTTTCGATGTTCAGTTACCGAGGTATTGAGCAAAACGTGCAAAGGTCGTTGACCTTTACATTAGGGGTCAACATTTGAACTTTCTCCGATTTTGACAAACGATGTTCGTCTGATCACAAGAATACCAGAAATAGTAATTTTACCGTCTAGAATATTTTGTTGTTTTAATTTTCACCCTCTGGATATCGGCAATTTTGGATTTGGCTTTAAAAATGTTAGCACACGCGGGAAACTTGGGAACTTGTGATATGTTGTTCCTCATATCATTAGGTAACTATCCTGAAAAATACAGCTTTGTCTTATTTGTTTCTGGGTAAAAATCTAATGCTCTGGGACTAATGAGTGAGGTATGCTGGTGTTGCGCAAGAAATCTTTGATAGCAGGTATAGCGTACCATTTCCGGTAGTACACAATTCGACTGATATTGAACTAAAGTGCTCAACAAAAGAAAGTCGTACACTTTGTTTTGGTCATTTAAAGTAACTTTCGATTATTTTTTTACCAAACAGGCTAGATAGACATTTGGATGAATATTTTCGGCACATTTTGATACGAAACATAACACCTAACAACAAAGATAAACCATAATTAGCACCATTTATAGAAAATTAGTCACTTTTCAAAAGTCACATTTTCAATTCACTACGCGGAAGAAAACACCAATTGTTAACAAACACTAAGACGTATCAGTTCCGTGTTGATCGATGCACATTTCCCCTCAATGCGTGGGCTAATTCAAATTTAAAGTGTCATGCATGGGTGAGGGATATTATGGAAAGGAGAAACGGCTGCACTGTGTGACCGATTGCGCGCCGGTCAATCCTGGTTATAACAATGTCACACACGGGGTGAACCTCACACACCCCCATTTTCCTCCCGCGTAGTGTATTGAAAATGTGACTTTTGAAAAGTGACTACTTTTCTTTAAATGGCGCTAATCATGGTTTATCTTTGTTGCTAGGTGTTATGTCTGGTAGCAGAATGTGCCTAAAAGATTCATCCAAATGTCTATCTCGTAAAAGAATAATCGAAAGTTACTTTAAATGACCTAAACAAAGTGTACGACTTTCTTTTGTTGAGCACTTTAGATGACTTACATGTACACATTCCGTAGCCAGGCATTAAAGAAATAATCAACCCAATAACCCATGTGTGCGTAGCGAACTCATCCCGGAGTGATGGTAGCAATACTCCAAGAGTTTTGACTAGCCCAGTCTCCAAGAAATAGGCAATAAAAGCTCCGAAACATATCAACCAAGCCCATCCATTGTCCGTATGGTTTGTCATGGTACTCGTTGGATTTCTGTCAAACTAATAATGAGCCAGTTACTATAAGTTGGTTCCTAGCAGTTAAGTGTGACCACCATTGTTAGTCCAGTAGTCCAGTCTCACCTTTCCTTGCCATGGTACCACTCACATATACACGTACGTGTCATAGGTGCATACACCGTTTAACCTCAACAATATAACTTGAACATTGAACCAGTGCAGGGGTATACGACTCAAATTGCCGATCTGAAGCTACTTTTAAGTTTGGCCGTACTTATATGTACGTTAGGTGGCGCTGTTTGTCGTCTGCTCTAGGTATAGACTTTATTGAAGTTTACACGGAATTGTCAGAAAAAATCTCAGACAAGTTTGCGGTTTTAAAAGTTATGATAAAACGTACGTGTTCGGCGGTTTTTACAAGCCTGAAATATCTGATACTTCACGTTTCATTGTTTATTTGATGTATTTGAATTCATTTTCTCACTTTACACCATACCGTCATTGTTTGTGTTCTACGGACTTGATGCAAGTCTATACATTCCTTTTATTCCGTATGAAAGGACTTTCCTATCCCAAATTTAATAGTATCTCTGATTGAACGTGACCTCTCCGACCCGCGCTTAGCGCTTATTGTATGTTGCGACACGAAACGAAACGAATTACAGTCAACACAATGAGTAATTGACCTGGTAATTACAAGCGGAAACAACGAGCTTACAATTCCCACAAACGTATTCACTCTAACGAAAGCCTTGAAAAATTTAAGTCTATTAAGAAAAACACGACTAGAGAGATTAGGAAAGTATACAGGAAACATATCAAATCTGTGTGCTCGGAATCTTTAAAGAAATTCTATTCCTACATCAAAAGCCTCAAAGTCGACACAATTGGTATCCCAACGTTAAAGAAAGATGGTAGGCTACACTCAGATAACGACATAAAAGCCAGCATATTGAACGAACAATTCAGCTCGGTGTTCACACATGAAAATACCCAGCTACCATCTGAACCTGAGTCAGCAATCCCTCCTATGCAGGATATTATCATATATCAAGAAGGTGTCTTGAAATTATTGCAAAACCTCGACCCACACAAAGCCACAGGCCCAGATGATATCCCTGCCAAAATCTTAAAATTGGCAGCCGAGGAACTTGCCCCAGCTCTTACCAAACTTTTTCAGCTTTCGCTGGACACTGGTGAGCTACCTGACAGTCCTGACTCATGGCTACAAGCCAACATCACACCTTTATTTAAAAAGGGAGATAGGACTCAAGCCTCAAATTACCGTCCAGTCTCCCTCACATCCATATGTTGCAAGACCCTCGAACACATCATTCACTCAAATGTCATGAAACACTTCACCAAACATAATATTCTAACAGACAAACAACACGGTTTTCGTCAAGGGCACTCCTGCGAAACCCAACTGATCCTCACTACACCCAGGTTGACATGGCCATAATGGACTTTTCAAAGGCTTTTGATGTTGTTCCGCACAATCGTCTCCTCTTAAAACTGAAACGTTATGGTGTCCAAACCAAAATACATGCCTGGATTAGTGCGTTTCTAAAGCACCGTACTCAGAGGGTTGTAGTCAGCGGCGAACAATCCCCTTGGTGCGACGTTATTTCTGGGGTACCCCAGGGTACGGTGCTTGGACCGCTACTTTTCTTGGCATACATTAATGATCTTCCTGACGGTATCCAATCTTCAGTACGATTATTTGCTGATGATTGCGTAATCTACCGTGAAATAAAAAATGATTTTGATGCCCAAATCCTACAGGAAGACTTAAACACACTGGAGAGGTGGGGAAAGATCTGGCTGATGAAATTCAATACATCAAAATGTTTCATCATGAAATTAACCCATGCCAGATCTACCAAATCCCACACATACACACTGGGAGAAAATATTCTAGCCGAAACCAAAAACCATCCATACTTAGGAGTCAACATAAATAACAAACTAAACTGGAACCAACACATTCAGGAGATCACAGCTAAAGCAAATCGAACACTTGGTTTCATCAAAAGAAACTTGCACTCATGCAATAAATCCACCAAGGAATTGGCGTACAGATCACTGGTACGTCCAAAACTTGAATACTCTGCTGCTGTTTGGGACCCTTACACAAAAAAGAACATACGCAAGCTCGAAACAGTACAAAAAAGAGCCGCCCGGTTCTTCACCAACGACTACAAAACACGTACTCCGGGCTGTGCAACCCAAATGGTCAAAGATCTCAAGCTAGACCCCCTAAACATCAGGAGAAATACCAGACGCCTCTGCATTTTCCACCAAGCGAGACTCGGCAACCTGTCACTACCCATTGACGACCTCCTGCAGCCTGCCCAACGACAATCACGACATTCACATCAGCTGGCATACTCCACAATCTCAACCAAAAAAGACTGCTACAAACAGTCTTTCATACCTAGAACTATCCAAGACTGGAACGCGCTACCGGAAAAGACAGCCACCTTAACCTCGACCGAAACATTCAAAAAAGCAGTAATAACCCATCTACATCAAGCACAAGAAAACCAAGATTAAGCAAAACAACACGCATGCGCAAATCATACCCTGACCGGATGACTCCACATGGAGTGTTGGCCAGTACAACAATCAAGTATCAAGTATAATAAATGTGCTGATAACTCTAAAAGTATAATTCCTACACAGTGGCGTAGCTATGATTTTTTTCATATTAGTCGGGTATAACACTAAAAACTCATATCCAGTATTTTTGCTTTGTTAACATACTTTAAATCAAAAATGGCCGCCAAAATGATGGTAAAAATTCCATAAAATGGCACAATATCAACCAAATGGAATAACCCTTTGCATACCAACATTATTTTTGGTAACATCCTGTATATGTTTAAGGACCATGAAAGGAAGTCAAAAAAGTTGGTTTCCGGGAGCCCTGGGTGATGGAGTGCACGGTAATCCCTGTATATACCCGACTAATATGACTAAATGTACCCATATATTGTTATGCAAATTAGCATTTTCCCCCAACTTCAAATGTTATCGATTTTTAATATAATGTTCGGAAGGGCATTTTGAAACAATTACATCAAAAATTGTTTATGTTGCAATTTTGTCTAGGTTAAATCGTACATGTCCTAGGCTATAAGTTGTTATGCCTATATGCGTTATTCATAATTGGCGATTTATTGACTAAAGAGGGAGACATACTCGATAAACATACAATCTCTTGCTTTTACTGCAATGTAATGAATTGTGAACTTTTACATTTTCCTAGATAGTGTCGGATACCAGCAAACATTTCATTTCAAACTAGTAGAATAGATAGTTTATACGTTCAAGTTTATTCCACTCTCGTCTCGGCTACATCGTTAGCCTCGTTTCCGGAGCACTAATTGCTCTGAGCATGCTCAGTTGGATAGTACGGCCCTCTTTTGACGTATATGCGCCAATTATGAATAACGTCTATATACACACTACATCCGGAGAATGGGGCGGGGGCACAATAGGGCTTGGGGGCGGGGGGCACAAATGGTGTTTTAAGGGTTTTTTAAGGATTTTTCTCTGTCAGGGGGATGCCCCCTTTTTTGTCACCTAAGGAGAGGCAATAAAGCCGCAGAATTAATGTAACAATGATTGGATTTCAATGTAATTAAATATTAACTGTGAAACAATCACAATATCATTAGTTTAAGGTAATAAAAGCCAACTTATATTGTAAAAACAAATGACAAAGAAAGTAAAAGGATAAAAGTAAGTATGCTTTTCCCATTTAACAATAACATGTTCATTGATACAATGTTCAAGCTATAATGTGCCCTTTCGATCGCGGGTTGGAGAGCGCGAGCCAAGCGTGCAGAATATTTATCAGGTCTGACACCACCAAATTTTGCGCGTGGCTGAGGGTCAAATTTTGAAACCTATATAATTTATTTACTGGCCACGTGGGTTCGTTTGAAGGACAGGCAGTATTTTGGTATGCTTTTTAGCTAAATTGAAGCCATATGAATTTTATAATATATATAATATTATTCTGTCTGGAGACTTCAATCAACCAAATATTGAGTGGGAAGACGCTAGTGTTAAATCAAATCACTGGGCTTCCAAGGAAACCGCAGAGTTGTTGTTGGAAACCACATCAGGATTTGGATTAGAACAATGTGTTAAAGAAACTACCTTGAAAAACAATACATTGGATCTACTATTCACAAACAATCCAAGTTTGGTTAAAGACGTCAAAACAGAAGCCGGTATTAGTGACCACGACATAGTTTTCGCTACCATAGATCTACGTGCAAAATGGAAAAGGCAACCAAGACGGCAGTATTATGTTCGTAGAAAGGCCAATGCAGAACTGATAAACGAAGAATTGAGTGCCTTCAAAAACAAATATTTCGGAATGGTAAATGCCTCGGTACAAGAAAAGTGGAACAATCTGGAACGTGAAATCAATACTGTTATGAAAAACATATTCCAAAAAAGACTGCTGCAAAACAAAATAGTTTACCATGGTTCAATAGAAAGCACCATAGACTTCGTCGTAGAAAACAAAGGGCATTTAACAAGGCCAAGAAATCTCAGAACACAGATGACTGGAACAAATTTTTGTCTTGCCAAAAAGATCTCAGGAAATCCTTAAACAAGGCTGAACGAGAGTTTGTAACAGACAGACTTACCACAGCGATGAAAGAAAATGTCAAACAGTTTTGGTCCTACAGGCTACATGAAAAGACTTGGTCAAGGTGAACAAGGAGTGGCTGACCTAAAAGTGAACAACCAGATCATCAGTGAAGGGAGTAAGAAAGCTGAAGCTCTTAACACCCAGTTTGCCAGTGTATTTATTGCTGAAAATATAGACGAACTTCCAACTCTCGGTAGAAGCACCATTTATGACATCCCAGTTTTGATCATCCATGAAAGGGGGATACTGAAGCAACTTCAACAGCTTAAGCCAAATAAAGCTGCAGGACCGGATGAAATTCCACCATGGTTCCTGAAAACATTTGCTGATAAACTTGCTCCAATACTCACCGATCTTTTTCAAGCTTCAATAGACCAAGGAACCCTTCCTCGGCAGTGGAGAGAAGCCAATATTTGTAGTATTTTCAAGAAAGGATACAAAGCTTCACCAGAGAATTATAGACCTGTCTCACTTACAAGCGTGACCTGCAAAATAATAGAGCACATAATTCACTCTCATGTAATGGACCACCTGGAAAAGTTCAACATACTTGTCGACTCACAGCATGGTTTTCGAGCAAAAAGATCCACTGAAACGCAGCTGATTGTCACAGTAGACGACATAGCCAAGACCTTGGAAGAAGGGAAATCAACCCATATGGCGATATTAGACTTCTCCAAAGCCTTTGGTAAGGTGCCACATGAGCGTCTGCTAGGGAAGCTTCAACACCATGGTATCAGGGGGAAATATCCTCAACTGGGTAAGGCACTTCCTTACTGACCGAATCCAAAGAGTTGCATGTGAAGGAAACATCTCGTCACAAGGCACAAGGCACAGTTCGGGGACCATTGCTGTTTTTGATCTATATTAACGATCTCCCAGACCTCTTAAAAAACCAAGCACGCCTTTTTGCTGACGATTGCCTAGTTTGCAAGTCAGTAGAATCTGATCAAGACATGGACTCATTACAAGATGACCTAAATACACTTGAAAGCTGATGACCTAAATACACTTGAAAAGTGGAAAATGAGTTTCAACCCATCCAAATGCTTCATCATGGAGATCTCTCACAAAAGAGACCCACCCCACAGAGACTACACCTTTTGCGGAGAAGTCCTGAGTCAACCAACCTCACAACCATACTTGGGAGTTCAACTGGACAACAAACTTAACTGGGGGGAGCACATCTCAAACAACATCTCAAAAGCAAACCGCGTCCTCGGTTTACTACGTAGAAACCTGTGGTTCTGCCCTAAGGAAGTGAAGACAACTGCATATACAACTCTCGTCCGGCCAGTCTTAGAGTATGCCGGCTGCGCATGGGACCCATACAGGAAGACGATGGTAAACAAACTTGAAAGAGTACAACGAAGAGCAGCACGCTTCTGTACAAGGGACTACAAAAGAGAAAGCAGTGTTTCACAGATGCTTCTAGAGCTCAAATGGGAACCGTTAAAATGCAGAAGGGAGAAAAACAGACTAGCTATGATGTTCAAAATTCAAAACGACTTGGTGGGAGGAATTCAAAAGGACCAGTATACCAGGCAGTAGAAGCAGGTAGTAGAAGAAATCACACTAAACACTTAGAAATCCCCTTTGCTGGTAAAGATGTCTACAAAAATTCTTTTTTCCCAAGGAAAAGTAAAGCATGGAATGAACTAGACCAACAAGCTGTTTCATCGACATTATTAGGCTTCAAACGACAGCTCAATGAAACACACTAACATGCACGACGACACAATCAAAGTTAGCGACATGCGATGAATTTCGCCCTTCAGAAGATTCAGAAGATTCAGAAGATTCAGAAGGTCACGCGTGATGCTATAGGATCTACCTCGAATCACAATATACTATTTGAAGTAATCTGACAAGACAAAAAAAAAAAAAAATGTGGGTCTAGAAAAATACGATGTAAAATTGATGAATATAGAAAAACGCTGTAATATGCGCACATGTGAACCAAATGATGACATCATTTTATCTATATACTAATTTTCGGTCCTTCGCCTGATTAGATAGTTCAATAATAATTTTACACTCGCGTCCCTCTTCAACTGAAAAAGCGTGGTAATTGCGCCTCTAATACACGAGCTAATTAGATAGTTCAATGCCAGTATTTCCCCGTTTTCAGACATGCGCAGAAAGGATCACATGTGAAAATCCGAAATGTTGAATTTCTTTTACTCGAGTAGCTACTGTTCGGACACAAATTGTGGTTTTCGGAGTGAGTGATGACATATGGTCTTCACCCAAAATATTTTCTTCAGGGATATAGCTACTTTTCTGTATATGCGGCTGTTTGTTATTCTTAAAGAACGCATAGTAACAAGCATTTATACGGGACTATACGTCCAACAAATAAAAATATTTTACGACATTTTCTAAATGTAAATAAAAACTCTTACGCAGATCTTAAAGTGACACTTTCACATTAATAACATAGATGAACGCGGAGTTTGGTAACGATAAAGAAACTGGCGGTACCATACCAACCGTTTGTTGTTGCTGCGCGACCGCGTTTAACATGGCGCACGCGATTCGGCGCACACGTAATGACGCAGACAAAGTGTGTACGCGTTTGTGGCGCAAACTGTACATTGTACAACGAGCAAGACACAAACAAAACATTAATCATAAAGCCAAGACCTTTATTTTAATTAAAAAAACTGGGAGCAAGGCGCAAACCGTACTTAATATGTATTAAAGTGACTGAAGTGGCTGAAGGAAAATACATTTGATGGAGTCACTCATGCAGTTGTAGCCCCATGGCTGGTCATGAAGCTATGGGCTGGTGGATCAGGGTCGACCCCCCCCCCCCCCCCCACCCAACACACACACCCCCACCCACCCATCCCCCACGCACACCCCTTTCATTTTCTTTGTGCGGCTTATTATACAGCGGTGCGGCTTACTGTATACGCTGTGGTCTGAATCTTAATTTGAGGTGCTGCGTCTTTCGCCGTGCGGCTTATAGCACGTAAATTACGGGATTGTCACATCATACCCTAAGGTCTAAGCCCCTTCCCCCGCACTTCCCTTACTTGATAATATGAATATAGTAAGGTTGCCTTACTAAGGAAGGCCATGGGTATCTGGATAAACGGAACGTGCGGTATTGCCCCATCATACCCTAAAGCCACCTCGACCTCCTCCCCGCACTTCCCTTACTTGATAACCTGGATAAGTTAAAGGGCACATGGGCATCTGGATAAACGGAACGTGTAGTATATTATCATGATTATTATAGAGTGTCTGGATTAGTAAGGGCACCAGTGGTATCTGGATTACGGGGTTCACTATAAAACGCAAAGATAGTCTCAAATTACCTGGATATACTATTGCGCAGGTGTGCCACCTGTGATAACTGGATTTTAAGGGTGTATTAGGTAGTAGTCTCGGGAGGACTTATTTAGAACACAACAAACATGACAAAGGGACTACATACGTTTAGGCCCTACACGCCTATTAGAGGAATAATGTATTTTAAAGTAAATAGGCCATACAAAACCCGGATGGCACGCATAGTGTTTAAGTACAAGCATGGAATGGTACAAGTAATCTTGATAATAGACTCCGCCGACCATAAAACTAAACGACCTACTATAAAACTATAGAACCCATATATAACGCTCAGAACGTAGGCCTATTACCTGGATACAGTATAATATGTGCATGGGCAGCCTATTACCTGGATACAGTATGTGCATGGGCAGTGGCGGCACCGGCATCAACATTTTAAAGGAGGAAAACGGGGTGGCGGGGCAAAAAAAGAATCGGGGGAGACATTTTAAAGCTAATTTTAAGTTACTTTCAGTTTTGACATTAAAATACAACTTTTGTATTATTTGGGGTACAAAATGGGTAGGGACATGAGCTGACAGGGGGTAACTGGGGGAGGGGATATTAAGGCAATCCAGATACTCCAGAGAATATTTTAAGTATTCCTACACATGAATAACCATTCAGGTGTCCTTATTAAACCATAGGCCCTAATAGCCGCATACACAGTTATCACGGGTGCCCTTAATATTCGATTCAAGATAAACCACATAGTCCATGGAGGTCCTATATTGGATCACTAATACACAATCTTGATTATTAAAGTACATGGGGTGGTACCTGAATAATCAAGGGCCCCATGTGTTATACATGCATGGCATACATGGATTTATTAAGGGCACGTGGTATATATGGATTATTAAGGGCACTGTGGTACTAATGTCAGTATTAAGGGCACCTAGGATACATGGAGTATCAACGACATACTCTTGCTGTTTTACAATACCCTCATCTTTATACGTTTTGATGTGACTAACCACCCGCTATTATAGCTTCGGCACCTATACCTGCGTTTTCCATTATAAACTGGATATAATACGGGCACATTGGTATGGATATAATGCCGGCAAATGCGGTACCTGGGTTATAAAGGCCATCTGTGAGGGGTAGGGCCTAGGCCTATGGGCAACCGGTGTATTAAGAACACGTGGAGTACTTGGATTAAGAACATGGGTATCTGTATTATTTAAGAGCACATTGGGCCTAGGCGCATGGTGTATTAAGGGTACCATGTCACTTACATTATATCAAGGGCACTTTAGGTACCCGAATAAGGACATACTCTTGATATTTATATAAACATTTATAACGCTTTGATATTACTCACCTCTGCCTATTGTGATATGACTATTACTGCCCGCTATCTTCGACACCCGCGATTAATTCAGTTACTTGAATGATAAAGTAAGGGCACCTGGGTATCTCGATATAACGGCACACTGTAGTACCTGGATTATGTGGTATCCGGTGCCATTAAGGGCACCTGTGGTAACTGGATTAGGGGTAGGGCTTAGGCCTATGGGGTCCCTGGATATAATGGGACAACGGGTACCTGCATTTCAGGTCACATGGGAGGCCTATATAGGTATCTGAAAAGACAAAGGTAGGCCTACCTACTTTAAGGCACATGTATACCTGGATTATCAAAAGCACCTGCGATATTCATTATTTAGGGCCCGTCTGGATTATGTATACATGTAGGACATGTTCTTGATATTGTATCAAATCTGCATTTCAGGTCACATGGGAGGCCTATATAGGTATCTGAAAAGACAAAGGTAGGCCTACCTACTTTAAGGCACATGTATACCTGGATTATCAAAAGCACCTGCGATATTCATTATTTAGGGCCCGTCTGGATTATGTATACATGTAGGACATGTTCTTGATATTGTATCAAATCTTCTTACGCTTTGTTTACTTACCTCCCCGTGAAATCTTCTAGCGGGTCCGCGCGAAGCGCGGATGCCCGCTAGTAATTTTATAATTTTCCGTTATGACTCGATCACGAAAATGTGTCAAACTTCACCCAAATCTCGAAATCTATCTCAATCTTTGATCCTAATAGTTCTTATACATAACTACTGTACTTACTCTACAAGGAAGGATGCCTACCAATTCGTCTGATTTTCGAAAGATTCTGAAGTTTTATATCCAGCTCACGGTTCTTCCAAAACAGCGTTCAAAGCATCACTCAACAAGATGGCGGTCATGGCGTAGACGGACGCTAATCGCCGCGCTCATTAATTTATACCAGCTGAGCTTAATAAGATATTCCAACAGTTTGTAATAAGCAAATTAAAAATACATCTAAAACTTATACAATAAGCGATCCCCGCTACAGTACATTAAACTCTTACGTTAATACTTCACTTTACCTTTACATATCACTGATCCTCTTAGAGCGTGTTTCTAGAGGGTACTGCAAAGTTAACGGTAAGATATACCGGTAAGATTTACCGGTAAGTTTTTAATCCCCCTGTTTCTACTCGCGAAAACTTACCGCTAAGTTTATCGATCTTAGTCAATGTGCCACGACATTTGACCTTTTGTTTTACCAAACAATACCGCCCACCTGAAAAAAAAGCCTCACAATTCGTATAATCCAGCGTGACACGGTTCACAGAACATAACAGTAAGATTAATCGGCTGGCTGTTTCTACTGGGAAACTTGCCGTGTCTTACCGGTACCAAGAAAAAAACGTCTGTCTCACATACATTTGGGGAAAAAGCTATGCCATATGTGATGTTTTCGTTGTTTTGTTTTTTTTGTGGAAAAATAGCTATTCTTTTTTCATTGTGAATTTTGTTTTTATTTTTTCCGGACAACTAAAACAAGGTCTTCTAAAAAAACTGGCCGAAACCAAAGTAGAATAAAGCACACGTAGACCATATCGAATGGTGGGAGACGGTATGTTCGAGAGCGCCATGGTCATAATATTATTAATAACAAGTCAGTTCAGAAAGTACTTAGCCTAATTATGTAACCAAACAGGGACGTTGCAAGTCTTTGCCAAATAATACGAATAACTATTGTCACATCATTCAAGCTGAATACCGATCTGTAGTAACATCATGCAAGTATTAAGGCTCTGCGATCGAAATAGCGAGACAATCAACTCTACTTGCAAGGATCTCTCCCTTCAATGCAATTTACCGTCACTGGGCACAGTTACGGGCGCACAGCAATAAATCACTCCTCGTTTTGTGTAATGGTAGTAAGTTCCGGCAAAAACAAAAAACGAGTTTGTGATTAATGGGGTCCTTTGGGAATCAGTTCGGCGTGAGGGTAGCATTTCATAATTAAAATGAAAGATAATCTCTTGTACTTTGATCAGGATATTGCAAAATGTTGATTTTCGATTGTACCGAAAATTTATCACATGGATGAACACACGTGCTGGAAGGCGTAACACTTCTTGACGATTTTATGAAATTTTAATATTTGTTTGTTAGAATAAAGCATTCGAGACATTCCAAGGACCCAAAATCGCCACTCTTTTAGCCCTAATTTACATGTAATCCAGGGAGGAAAACAAGGATTATTCGGGAATCGAACCCGTGATTGCCGATTACCAACCACACGGCCAACGTATGCACGCCACAGAGATCGACGATGATAGTTTTATTAATTATCCATATCCATTTATTTATAACGAACGGATTTTTATTGTGCCATTTTTGCCAAATGTGTGTGTTTTTCTCGCACAAAATGTGTTTGTAATGTTATTATACACCTTATTTTTGAAAGAACGGTAAAAAACGTCGACATTTTCGAACACAAAAAACGGCGTCATTTATTTATACGGTCCACAATCATTGGTAGCGGTATGGTGTAGAAGTCCCAAGTATGCAAATGAGCTCACTGAATACAATGTCATGCTCTACCACACATCTACCCAGTACTCAACAACGGAATAAATCTCATTATCCTCATTTGCATACTTGGGACTTAAACATCATACCCTTACCCAATCACTGCTCGACTGAACCATACGATGTGTCGTGACGGATGACGTGACGTGTTGCATTATTCATGTTACAATCTGTTATAAATTCTACATTCCCGGCAGACGTTCAAAGGCACAAAAAGTGGACTTGTTTAAAGCATTTTTTAGCAATTCTGAGGTGTGCAGTTCGATTTTCATTCTCGAATTGGTTAGAAAACCATCCATTTTAGAACATCTGAAATTTAAAATGAACTGCACACCTGGGAAAGTATGATGCCGAGGGCATATATTTTGCACGTAAATCCAATACAAGAGTTCTGAAAATCGACAGAAATATGACGTCAGAACCATTGCTTCGGGACAAAATGGCGCGGTACCCACCCCCATGTGTAAAGTATATGGCAGCTCGCCCACCTGCAGCTCCCCCACCTGCAGCTCCCCCACCTACAATCCTGGAAAAAAGTCTTGGAACACTTGCGTGTGATTAACGGACAAGTGTCACCCCCACTCCCCCGTACAATGTTGACCAAGGCCAGTGGCTCCTGCAGCTTGCCAGAGTGTCCCAACATTGATCGATGGGGGGTGGGGAAGTAAAAATCTAATTTGAACAATTTCCGTTTATAACAGAAGACACTATTAAGTATCAATACATGCACACAATACCCAGCACGTGTGCTCAGCTCAGCGTTCGCGTTCCAAGGACTTTTTTCCAAGATTGTATACGCAGATTGCAAAAAAAATCATCTCAATTTGGTTTTTCTATCACATCTCAAAAACTAAATGTCACATGTATCTCAAATTGCACAGTATTTGGCAGGGGACCATAGGCTTGGCATCCCCAGTATTTTTTTTTATAAAGACATTCATTTAATACGGGAACGTTCAGTGAAACCAATTCCCTATACTAATTAATGCATTTCGAAGATGTATAATAATTGGCCATTATTGCAATGCATAATGTGGCGTTTTCAGATACTCCTACGAGAGTTATTCATGTATTGTCAGATATGCAAAAGAGTATCTAAAAGTAACGGAATCTATATATAGGGTTGAAAGTAACACAAATAATTGTAAAACAACTTAGGCCTACTTGTAAATAACTATCTTCAGTAGATAGCAGTAACTTCTGTTTGACAGATTCGACAGCTATCTTTCGTATTGCATTAACGGGTTGTAATATAATAATAGATGCTCATTATTCATATGCCCATCTGTTATTATGTATTTTTTTTATTTGCGGTCGTTGTTTTGCATCACTTGTGTTGCAAAGGGACGATGAATCCCCCGGCCCAATAATCACCAAGAAAAAATGCAAGAAAAACACCTTTTTTCAAAACACTTTTTTTTCTGCTCGAATGTTCATAGGCCTATACGTACACTTTTTGGGCTGTTTTTATTCAAAAGAATTTTGAAAAACTACATTTGGATTTAGTTCTACATTTCCACATATTAATATTAACCAACATTTTTTGGCTCAAATTGTCAAAGGGTGTTTTTGCCTACAGTTTTTGGAATTTATTTTGAACATTTTGAAATTGCTGGTATTTTTTCCCGACACGTTATTCACAAACCCTTATTTTATGGATTTTTCAAATATTACTTTTTTCTTACACATTTTTTTTCAAAACTGTCGGCATTTATTTTTTGGAAATATTTGAAAATAATTGGAAAAACAATAGTTGGACATGGTTGGATGATGAGTAAATGTTTCTTCTTACTCCACAAATTATAAATGATAGTCAGTAAAAGAAATTGCACATCCAGGATTTGAACCTGAGTGGGACCTCTGGATGGTTATAGACCAGCGCTCTAGTCAACTGAGCTAATGAGTCAGATGAGTAAGCACGACGATAATATTATCTATAGGCCTTCAGTTCAATCTCATCCTCAAAAACAACCCAAACAACTAAATAAGTGAATACATAAACCATTTAAGTAATATATAATATACGTGAATACATAAATAAACCATTTAAGTAGTATATTTTATTGTATTTATTGATTAAAATAGCGCTGCGATAAATGAATTTAGCTTCATTCACAAAGAAATCATCAGACGAGTTGGGACCGTAATGGTAAAGTGGATGGTAAAGTGCATGGTAAAGTGTTGCCTTGAAACGCGTGTTCATTGAACACTTTACCGTCGTTTCTATAGTATAATATTAGTATACATATTTTGTTTTCATTTTAAATGGTAAACTGTTATCAAAATGCGTAGATGTGACCAATGCGGCTTATATTTCGGAGTTACAACATGCATGATTGGTATAGCTAACACATATGCATATCTTGATAACTCAAATGCAGTATGAAAAAACGTTTAATTGCCTATTTTAAGCAAAATGTCCCAATGGTAAACTGATGGTAAACTGTTGTAAAGTGTGTGACACTTTGCAATAATGCATTACTATAACATGTATAATAAAACAAATCCACGCTTGTGTAAGCACTGACCGCTTGGCCGAGTGGATAGGAGCGCTCGTTGGCACCCTTTATCTGTTCATAGCCTGCTTGGCGTTGGTTCGAGTCGCTTTCATGGCGTGGCTTTTTTCCTTTTTTTCTGTTATGAGCTATCTTCAATAGATAGGAATAGTATTGCAAATAAACGTTTACTGCTCGGCAAATGTTAACACTTTCAACGCGGCTATTGGTTTAACCACGGTACAAAACAGATTTGTCTAACTTTTATGTCTATCTCAAGGATAACTGAACTAATAATAGGCACGTTTGTACTTATTTGAATGCATTTCATAAGGTGATTCCAAATATTGGTAAAATGACATTCAATAATTTTGACGTTTTTGAAACATTTTGTGCAATTTTGGATTGTCGTCTGCAGACACCTGTCGCGTGGAAAGTGTAAATGTATAGTTTCTTATTTCAAATAACAAACAAATAGGCAATGTGATAACATTATTAAAAGTATAAACATGTTAATTTCTCAGCAAGAACTTTATACTTTTGATTTATTGATTTATAAACATCAGATTATTACGCGCGGGATCAAGAAACGGGTCAAATTGTAGTTAAATATGACATACATAATTGTTTTCAGTGACCACTCCCTAAATAAAATTAATTCCCTGTCATCATTTTTATTATATTTGTGATGCCCCTATTGTTTACTCAAATCGTGTGTAATATGAGATTCATACGACATTCGGTTTTTGATTTATGACAGAAAAACCAAATTTAGATCAAATATTTTGCATTCCTCTTATACATGTATACGCAGATTGCAAAAAAAATCATCTCAATTTGGTTTTTCTATCACATCTCAAAAACTAAATGTCACATGTATCTCAAATTGCACAGTATTTGGCAGGGGACCATAGGCTTGGCATCCCCAGTATTTTTTTTTATAAAGACATTCATTTAATACGGGAACGTTCAGTGAAACCAATTCCCTATACTAATTAATGCATTTCGAAGATGTATAATAATTGGCCATTATTGCAATGCATAATGTGGCGTTTTCAGATACTCCTACGAGAGTTATTCATGTATTGTCAGATATGCAAAAGAGTATCTAAAAGTAACGGAATCTATATATAGGGTTGAAAGTAACACAAATAATTGTAAAACAACTTAGGCCTACTTGTAAATAACTATCTTCAGTAGATAGCAGTAACTTCTGTTTGACAGATTCGACAGCTATCTTTCGTATTGCATTAACGGGTTGTAATATAATAATAGATGCTCATTATTCATATGCCCATCTGTTATTATGTATTTTTTTTATTTGCGGTCGTTGTTTTGCATCACTTGTGTTGCAAAGGGACGATGAATCCCCCGGCCCAATAATCACCAAGAAAAAATGCAAGAAAAACACCTTTTTTCAAAACACTTTTTTTTCTGCTCGAATGTTCATAGGCCTATACGTACACTTTTTGGGCTGTTTTTATTCAAAAGAATTTTGAAAAACTACATTTGGATTTAGTTCTACATTTCCACATATTAATATTAACCAACATTTTTTGGCTCAAATTGTCAAAGGGTGTTTTTGCCTACAGTTTTTGGAATTTATTTTGAACATTTTGAAATTGCTGGTATTTTTTCCCGACACGTTATTCACAAACCCTTATTTTATGGATTTTTCAAATATTACTTTTTTCTTACACATTTTTTTTCAAAACTGTCGGCATTTATTTTTTGGAAATATTTGAAAATAATTGGAAAAACAATAGTTGGACATGGTTGGATGATGAGTAAATGTTTCTTCTTACTCCACAAATTATAAATGATAGTCAGTAAAAGAAATTGCACATCCAGGATTTGAACCTGAGTGGGACCTCTGGATGGTTATAGACCAGCGCTCTAGTCAACTGAGCTAATGAGTCAGATGAGTAAGCACGACGATAATATTATCTATAGGCCTTCAGTTCAATCTCATCCTCAAAAACAACCCAAACAACTAAATAAGTGAATACATAAACCATTTAAGTAATATATAATATACGTGAATACATAAATAAACCATTTAAGTAGTATATTTTATTGTATTTATTGATTAAAATAGCGCTGCGATAAATGAATTTAGCTTCATTCACAAAGAAATCATCAGACGAGTTGGGACCGTAATGGTAAAGTGGATGGTAAAGTGCATGGTAAAGTGTTGCCTTGAAACGCGTGTTCATTGAACACTTTACCGTCGTTTCTATAGTATAATATTAGTATACATATTTTGTTTTCATTTTAAATGGTAAACTGTTATCAAAATGCGTAGATGTGACCAATGCGGCTTATATTTCGGAGTTACAACATGCATGATTGGTATAGCTAACACATATGCATATCTTGATAACTCAAATGCAGTATGAAAAAACGTTTAATTGCCTATTTTAAGCAAAATGTCCCAATGGTAAACTGATGGTAAACTGTTGTAAAGTGTGTGACACTTTGCAATAATGCATTACTATAACATGTATAATAAAACAAATCCACGCTTGTGTAAGCACTGACCGCTTGGCCGAGTGGATAGGAGCGCTCGTTGGCACCCTTTATCTGTTCATAGCCTGCTTGGCGTTGGTTCGAGTCGCTTTCATGGCGTGGCTTTTTCCCTTTTTTTCTGTTATGAGCTATCTTCAATAGATAGGAATAGTATTGCAAATAAACGTTTACTGCTCGGCAAATGTTAACACTTTCAACGCGGCTATTGGTTTAACCACGGTACAAAACAGATTTGTCTAACTTTTATGTCTATCTCAAGGATAACTGAACTAATAATAGGCACGTTTGTACTTATTTGAATGCATTTCATAAGGTGATTCCAAATATTGGTAAAATGACATTCAATAATTTTGACGTTTTTGAAACATTTTGTGCAATTTTGGATTGTCGTCTGCAGACACCTGTCGCGTGGAAAGTGTAAATGTATAGTTTCTTATTTCAAATAACAAACAAATAGGCAATGTGATAACATTATTAAAAGTATAAACATGTTAATTTCTCAGCAAGAACTTTATACTTTTGATTTATTGATTTATAAACATCAGATTATTACGCGCGGGATCAAGAAACGGGTCAAATTGTAGTTAAATATGACATACATAATTGTTTTCAGTGACCACTCCCTAAATAAAATTAATTCCCTGTCATCATTTTTATTATATTTGTGATGCCCCTATTGTTTACTCAAATCGTGTGTAATATGAGATTCATACGACATTCGGTTTTTGATTTATGACAGAAAAACCAAATTTAGATCAAATATTTTGCATTCCTCTTATACAATCCTGGAAAAAAGTCTTGGAACACTTGCGTGTGATTAACGGACAAGTGTCACCCCCACTCCCCCGTACAATGTTGACCAAGGCCAGTGGCTCCTGCAGCTTGCCAGAGTGTCCCAACATTGATCGATGGGGGGTGGGGAAGTAAAAATCTAATTTGAACAATTTCCGTTTATAACAGAAGACACTATTAAGTATCAATACATGCACACAATACCCAGCACGTGTGCTCAGCTCAGCGTTCGCGTTCCAAGGACTTTTTTCCAAGATTGTATACGCAGATTGCAAAAAAAATCATCTCAATTTGGTTTTTCTATCACATCTCAAAAACTAAATGTCACATGTATCTCAAATTGCACAGTATTTGGCAGGGGACCATAGGCTTGGCATCCCCAGTATTTTTTTTTATAAAGACATTCATTTAATACGGGAACGTTCAGTGAAACCAATTCCCTATACTAATTAATGCATTTCGAAGATGTATAATAATTGGCCATTATTGCAATGCATAATGTGGCGTTTTCAGATACTCCTACGAGAGTTATTCATGTATTGTCAGATATGCAAAAGAGTATCTAAAAGTAACGGAATCTATATATAGGGTTGAAAGTAACACAAATAATTGTAAAACAACTTAGGCCTACTTGTAAATAACTATCTTCAGTAGATAGCAGTAACTTCTGTTTGACAGATTCGACAGCTATCTTTCGTATTGCATTAACGGGTTGTAATATAATAATAGATGCTCATTATTCATATGCCCATCTGTTATTATGTATTTTTTTTATTTGCGGTCGTTGTTTTGCATCACTTGTGTTGCAAAGGGACGATGAATCCCCCGGCCCAATAATCACCAAGAAAAAATGCAAGAAAAACACCTTTTTTCAAAACACTTTTTTTTCTGCTCGAATGTTCATAGGCCTATACGTACACTTTTTGGGCTGTTTTTATTCAAAAGAATTTTGAAAAACTACATTTGGATTTAGTTCTACATTTCCACATATTAATATTAACCAACATTTTTTGGCTCAAATTGTCAAAGGGTGTTTTTGCCTACAGTTTTTGGAATTTATTTTGAACATTTTGAAATTGCTGGTATTTTTTCCCGACACGTTATTCACAAACCCTTATTTTATGGATTTTTCAAATATTACTTTTTTCTTACACATTTTTTTTCAAAACTGTCGGCATTTATTTTTTGGAAATATTTGAAAATAATTGGAAAAACAATAGTTGGACATGGTTGGATGATGAGTAAATGTTTCTTCTTACTCCACAAATTATAAATGATAGTCAGTAAAAGAAATTGCACATCCAGGATTTGAACCTGAGTGGGACCTCTGGATGGTTATAGACCAGCGCTCTAGTCAACTGAGCTAATGAGTCAGATGAGTAAGCACGACGATAATATTATCTATAGGCCTTCAGTTCAATCTCATCCTCAAAAACAACCCAAACAACTAAATAAGTGAATACATAAACCATTTAAGTAATATATAATATACGTGAATACATAAATAAACCATTTAAGTAGTATATTTTATTGTATTTATTGATTAAAATAGCGCTGCGATAAATGAATTTAGCTTCATTCACAAAGAAATCATCAGACGAGTTGGGACCGTAATGGTAAAGTGGATGGTAAAGTGCATGGTAAAGTGTTGCCTTGAAACGCGTGTTCATTGAACACTTTACCGTCGTTTCTATAGTATAATATTAGTATACATATTTTGTTTTCATTTTAAATGGTAAACTGTTATCAAAATGCGTAGATGTGACCAATGCGGCTTATATTTCGGAGTTACAACATGCATGATTGGTATAGCTAACACATATGCATATCTTGATAACTCAAATGCAGTATGAAAAAACGTTTAATTGCCTATTTTAAGCAAAATGTCCCAATGGTAAACTGATGGTAAACTGTTGTAAAGTGTGTGACACTTTGCAATAATGCATTACTATAACATGTATAATAAAACAAATCCACGCTTGTGTAAGCACTGACCGCTTGGCCGAGTGGATAGGAGCGCTCGTTGGCACCCTTTATCTGTTCATAGCCTGCTTGGCGTTGGTTCGAGTCGCTTTCATGGCGTGGCTTTTTTCCTTTTTTTCTGTTATGAGCTATCTTCAATAGATAGGAATAGTATTGCAAATAAACGTTTACTGCTCGGCAAATGTTAACACTTTCAACGCGGCTATTGGTTTAACCACGGTACAAAACAGATTTGTCTAACTTTTATGTCTATCTCAAGGATAACTGAACTAATAATAGGCACGTTTGTACTTATTTGAATGCATTTCATAAGGTGATTCCAAATATTGGTAAAATGACATTCAATAATTTTGACGTTTTTGAAACATTTTGTGCAATTTTGGATTGTCGTCTGCAGACACCTGTCGCGTGGAAAGTGTAAATGTATAGTTTCTTATTTCAAATAACAAACAAATAGGCAATGTGATAACATTATTAAAAGTATAAACATGTTAATTTCTCAGCAAGAACTTTATACTTTTGATTTATTGATTTATAAACATCAGATTATTACGCGCGGGATCAAGAAACGGGTCAAATTGTAGTTAAATATGACATACATAATTGTTTTCAGTGACCACTCCCTAAATAAAATTAATTCCCTGTCATCATTTTTATTATATTTGTGATGCCCCTATTGTTTACTCAAATCGTGTGTAATATGAGATTCATACGACATTCGGTTTTTGATTTATGACAGAAAAACCAAATTTAGATCAAATATTTTGCATTCCTCTTATACAATCCTGGAAAAAAGTCTTGGAACACTTGCGTGTGATTAACGGACAAGTGTCACCCCCACTCCCCCGTACAATGTTGACCAAGGCCAGTGGCTCCTGCAGCTTGCCAGAGTGTCCCAACATTGATCGATGGGGGGTGGGGAAGTAAAAATCTAATTTGAACAATTTCCGTTTATAACAGAAGACACTATTAAGTATCAATACATGCACACAATACCCAGCACGTGTGCTCAGCTCAGCGTTCGCGTTCCAAGGACTTTTTTCCAAGATTGTATACGCAGATTGCAAAAAAAATCATCTCAATTTGGTTTTTCTATCACATCTCAAAAACTAAATGTCACATGTATCTCAAATTGCACAGTATTTGGCAGGGGACCATAGGCTTGGCATCCCCAGTATTTTTTTTTATAAAGACATTCATTTAATACGGGAACGTTCAGTGAAACCAATTCCCTATACTAATTAATGCATTTCGAAGATGTATAATAATTGGCCATTATTGCAATGCATAATGTGGCGTTTTCAGATACTCCTACGAGAGTTATTCATGTATTGTCAGATATGCAAAAGAGTATCTAAAAGTAACGGAATCTATATATAGGGTTGAAAGTAACACAAATAATTGTAAAACAACTTAGGCCTACTTGTAAATAACTATCTTCAGTAGATAGCAGTAACTTCTGTTTGACAGATTCGACAGCTATCTTTCGTATTGCATTAACGGGTTGTAATATAATAATAGATGCTCATTATTCATATGCCCATCTGTTATTATGTATTTTTTTTATTTGCGGTCGTTGTTTTGCATCACTTGTGTTGCAAAGGGACGATGAATCCCCCGGCCCAATAATCACCAAGAAAAAATGCAAGAAAAACACCTTTTTTCAAAACACTTTTTTTTCTGCTCGAATGTTCATAGGCCTATACGTACACTTTTTGGGCTGTTTTTATTCAAAAGAATTTTGAAAAACTACATTTGGATTTAGTTCTACATTTCCACATATTAATATTAACCAACATTTTTTGGCTCAAATTGTCAAAGGGTGTTTTTGCCTACAGTTTTTGGAATTTATTTTGAACATTTTGAAATTGCTGGTATTTTTTCCCGACACGTTATTCACAAACCCTTATTTTATGGATTTTTCAAATATTACTTTTTTCTTACACATTTTTTTTCAAAACTGTCGGCATTTATTTTTTGGAAATATTTGAAAATAATTGGAAAAACAATAGTTGGACATGGTTGGATGATGAGTAAATGTTTCTTCTTACTCCACAAATTATAAATGATAGTCAGTAAAAGAAATTGCACATCCAGGATTTGAACCTGAGTGGGACCTCTGGATGGTTATAGACCAGCGCTCTAGTCAACTGAGCTAATGAGTCAGATGAGTAAGCACGACGATAATATTATCTATAGGCCTTCAGTTCAATCTCATCCTCAAAAACAACCCAAACAACTAAATAAGTGAATACATAAACCATTTAAGTAATATATAATATACGTGAATACATAAATAAACCATTTAAGTAGTATATTTTATTGTATTTATTGATTAAAATAGCGCTGCGATAAATGAATTTAGCTTCATTCACAAAGAAATCATCAGACGAGTTGGGACCGTAATGGTAAAGTGGATGGTAAAGTGCATGGTAAAGTGTTGCCTTGAAACGCGTGTTCATTGAACACTTTACCGTCGTTTCTATAGTATAATATTAGTATACATATTTTGTTTTCATTTTAAATGGTAAACTGTTATCAAAATGCGTAGATGTGACCAATGCGGCTTATATTTCGGAGTTACAACATGCATGATTGGTATAGCTAACACATATGCATATCTTGATAACTCAAATGCAGTATGAAAAAACGTTTAATTGCCTATTTTAAGCAAAATGTCCCAATGGTAAACTGATGGTAAACTGTTGTAAAGTGTGTGACACTTTGCAATAATGCATTACTATAACATGTATAATAAAACAAATCCACGCTTGTGTAAGCACTGACCGCTTGGCCGAGTGGATAGGAGCGCTCGTTGGCACCCTTTATCTGTTCATAGCCTGCTTGGCGTTGGTTCGAGTCGCTTTCATGGCGTGGCTTTTTTCCTTTTTTTCTGTTATGAGCTATCTTCAATAGATAGGAATAGTATTGCAAATAAACGTTTACTGCTCGGCAAATGTTAACACTTTCAACGCGGCTATTGGTTTAACCACGGTACAAAACAGATTTGTCTAACTTTTATGTCTATCTCAAGGATAACTGAACTAATAATAGGCACGTTTGTACTTATTTGAATGCATTTCATAAGGTGATTCCAAATATTGGTAAAATGACATTCAATAATTTTGACGTTTTTGAAACATTTTGTGCAATTTTGGATTGTCGTCTGCAGACACCTGTCGCGTGGAAAGTGTAAATGTATAGTTTCTTATTTCAAATAACAAACAAATAGGCAATGTGATAACATTATTAAAAGTATAAACATGTTAATTTCTCAGCAAGAACTTTATACTTTTGATTTATTGATTTATAAACATCAGATTATTACGCGCGGGATCAAGAAACGGGTCAAATTGTAGTTAAATATGACATACATAATTGTTTTCAGTGACCACTCCCTAAATAAAATTAATTCCCTGTCATCATTTTTATTATATTTGTGATGCCCCTATTGTTTACTCAAATCGTGTGTAATATGAGATTCATACGACATTCGGTTTTTGATTTATGACAGAAAAACCAAATTTAGATCAAATATTTTGCATTCCTCTTATACAATCCTGGAAAAAAGTCTTGGAACACTTGCGTGTGATTAACGGACAAGTGTCACCCCCACTCCCCCGTACAATGTTGACCAAGGCCAGTGGCTCCTGCAGCTTGCCAGAGTGTCCCAACATTGATCGATGGGGGGTGGGGAAGTAAAAATCTAATTTGAACAATTTCCGTTTATAACAGAAGACACTATTAAGTATCAATACATGCACACAATACCCAGCACGTGTGCTCAGCTCAGCGTTCGCGTTCCAAGGACTTTTTTCCAAGATTGTATACGCAGATTGCAAAAAAAATCATCTCAATTTGGTTTTTCTATCACATCTCAAAAACTAAATGTCACATGTATCTCAAATTGCACAGTATTTGGCAGGGGACCATAGGCTTGGCATCCCCAGTATTTTTTTTTATAAAGACATTCATTTAATACGGGAACGTTCAGTGAAACCAATTCCCTATACTAATTAATGCATTTCGAAGATGTATAATAATTGGCCATTATTGCAATGCATAATGTGGCGTTTTCAGATACTCCTACGAGAGTTATTCATGTATTGTCAGATATGCAAAAGAGTATCTAAAAGTAACGGAATCTATATATAGGGTTGAAAGTAACACAAATAATTGTAAAACAACTTAGGCCTACTTGTAAATAACTATCTTCAGTAGATAGCAGTAACTTCTGTTTGACAGATTCGACAGCTATCTTTCGTATTGCATTAACGGGTTGTAATATAATAATAGATGCTCATTATTCATATGCCCATCTGTTATTATGTATTTTTTTTATTTGCGGTCGTTGTTTTGCATCACTTGTGTTGCAAAGGGACGATGAATCCCCCGGCCCAATAATCACCAAGAAAAAATGCAAGAAAAACACCTTTTTTCAAAACACTTTTTTTTCTGCTCGAATGTTCATAGGCCTATACGTACACTTTTTGGGCTGTTTTTATTCAAAAGAATTTTGAAAAACTACATTTGGATTTAGTTCTACATTTCCACATATTAATATTAACCAACATTTTTTGGCTCAAATTGTCAAAGGGTGTTTTTGCCTACAGTTTTTGGAATTTATTTTGAACATTTTGAAATTGCTGGTATTTTTTCCCGACACGTTATTCACAAACCCTTATTTTATGGATTTTTCAAATATTACTTTTTTCTTACACATTTTTTTTCAAAACTGTCGGCATTTATTTTTTGGAAATATTTGAAAATAATTGGAAAAACAATAGTTGGACATGGTTGGATGATGAGTAAATGTTTCTTCTTACTCCACAAATTATAAATGATAGTCAGTAAAAGAAATTGCACATCCAGGATTTGAACCTGAGTGGGACCTCTGGATGGTTATAGACCAGCGCTCTAGTCAACTGAGCTAATGAGTCAGATGAGTAAGCACGACGATAATATTATCTATAGGCCTTCAGTTCAATCTCATCCTCAAAAACAACCCAAACAACTAAATAAGTGAATACATAAACCATTTAAGTAATATATAATATACGTGAATACATAAATAAACCATTTAAGTAGTATATTTTATTGTATTTATTGATTAAAATAGCGCTGCGATAAATGAATTTAGCTTCATTCACAAAGAAATCATCAGACGAGTTGGGACCGTAATGGTAAAGTGGATGGTAAAGTGCATGGTAAAGTGTTGCCTTGAAACGCGTGTTCATTGAACACTTTACCGTCGTTTCTATAGTATAATATTAGTATACATATTTTGTTTTCATTTTAAATGGTAAACTGTTATCAAAATGCGTAGATGTGACCAATGCGGCTTATATTTCGGAGTTACAACATGCATGATTGGTATAGCTAACACATATGCATATCTTGATAACTCAAATGCAGTATGAAAAAACGTTTAATTGCCTATTTTAAGCAAAATGTCCCAATGGTAAACTGATGGTAAACTGTTGTAAAGTGTGTGACACTTTGCAATAATGCATTACTATAACATGTATAATAAAACAAATCCACGCTTGTGTAAGCACTGACCGCTTGGCCGAGTGGATAGGAGCGCTCGTTGGCACCCTTTATCTGTTCATAGCCTGCTTGGCGTTGGTTCGAGTCGCTTTCATGGCGTGGCTTTTTTCCTTTTTTTCTGTTATGAGCTATCTTCAATAGATAGGAATAGTATTGCAAATAAACGTTTACTGCTCGGCAAATGTTAACACTTTCAACGCGGCTATTGGTTTAACCACGGTACAAAACAGATTTGTCTAACTTTTATGTCTATCTCAAGGATAACTGAACTAATAATAGGCACGTTTGTACTTATTTGAATGCATTTCATAAGGTGATTCCAAATATTGGTAAAATGACATTCAATAATTTTGACGTTTTTGAAACATTTTGTGCAATTTTGGATTGTCGTCTGCAGACACCTGTCGCGTGGAAAGTGTAAATGTATAGTTTCTTATTTCAAATAACAAACAAATAGGCAATGTGATAACATTATTAAAAGTATAAACATGTTAATTTCTCAGCAAGAACTTTATACTTTTGATTTATTGATTTATAAACATCAGATTATTACGCGCGGGATCAAGAAACGGGTCAAATTGTAGTTAAATATGACATACATAATTGTTTTCAGTGACCACTCCCTAAATAAAATTAATTCCCTGTCATCATTTTTATTATATTTGTGATGCCCCTATTGTTTACTCAAATCGTGTGTAATATGAGATTCATACGACATTCGGTTTTTGATTTATGACAGAAAAACCAAATTTAGATCAAATATTTTGCATTCCTCTTATACAATCCTGGAAAAAAGTCTTGGAACACTTGCGTGTGATTAACGGACAAGTGTCACCCCCACTCCCCCGTACAATGTTGACCAAGGCCAGTGGCTCCTGCAGCTTGCCAGAGTGTCCCAACATTGATCGATGGGGGGTGGGGAAGTAAAAATCTAATTTGAACAATTTCCGTTTATAACAGAAGACACTATTAAGTATCAATACATGCACACAATACCCAGCACGTGTGCTCAGCTCAGCGTTCGCGTTCCAAGGACTTTTTTCCAAGATTGTATACGCAGATTGCAAAAAAAATCATCTCAATTTGGTTTTTCTATCACATCTCAAAAACTAAATGTCACATGTATCTCAAATTGCACAGTATTTGGCAGGGGACCATAGGCTTGGCATCCCCAGTATTTTTTTTTATAAAGACATTCATTTAATACGGGAACGTTCAGTGAAACCAATTCCCTATACTAATTAATGCATTTCGAAGATGTATAATAATTGGCCATTATTGCAATGCATAATGTGGCGTTTTCAGATACTCCTACGAGAGTTATTCATGTATTGTCAGATATGCAAAAGAGTATCTAAAAGTAACGGAATCTATATATAGGGTTGAAAGTAACACAAATAATTGTAAAACAACTTAGGCCTACTTGTAAATAACTATCTTCAGTAGATAGCAGTAACTTCTGTTTGACAGATTCGACAGCTATCTTTCGTATTGCATTAACGGGTTGTAATATAATAATAGATGCTCATTATTCATATGCCCATCTGTTATTATGTATTTTTTTTATTTGCGGTCGTTGTTTTGCATCACTTGTGTTGCAAAGGGACGATGAATCCCCCGGCCCAATAATCACCAAGAAAAAATGCAAGAAAAACACCTTTTTTCAAAACACTTTTTTTTCTGCTCGAATGTTCATAGGCCTATACGTACACCTTTTGGGCTGTTTTTATTCAAAAGAATTTTGAAAAACTACATTTGGATTTAGTTCTACATTTCCACATATTAATATTAACCAACATTTTTTGGCTCAAATTGTCAAAGGGTGTTTTTGCCTACAGTTTTTGGAATTTATTTTGAACATTTTGAAATTGCTGGTATTTTTTCCCGACACGTTATTCACAAACCCTTATTTTATGGATTTTTCAAATATTACTTTTTTCTTACACATTTTTTTTCAAAACTGTCGGCATTTATTTTTTGGAAATATTTGAAAATAATTGGAAAAACAATAGTTGGACATGGTTGGATGATGAGTAAATGTTTCTTCTTACTCCACAAATTATAAATGATAGTCAGTAAAAGAAATTGCACATCCAGGATTTGAACCTGAGTGGGACCTCTGGATGGTTATAGACCAGCGCTCTAGTCAACTGAGCTAATGAGTCAGATGAGTAAGCACGACGATAATATTATCTATAGGCCTTCAGTTCAATCTCATCCTCAAAAACAACCCAAACAACTAAATAAGTGAATACATAAACCATTTAAGTAATATATAATATACGTGAATACATAAATAAACCATTTAAGTAGTATATTTTATTGTATTTATTGATTAAAATAGCGCTGCGATAAATGAATTTAGCTTCATTCACAAAGAAATCATCAGACGAGTTGGGACCGTAATGGTAAAGTGGATGGTAAAGTGCATGGTAAAGTGTTGCCTTGAAACGCGTGTTCATTGAACACTTTACCGTCGTTTCTATAGTATAATATTAGTATACATATTTTGTTTTCATTTTAAATGGTAAACTGTTATCAAAATGCGTAGATGTGACCAATGCGGCTTATATTTCGGAGTTACAACATGCATGATTGGTATAGCTAACACATATGCATATCTTGATAACTCAAATGCAGTATGAAAAAACGTTTAATTGCCTATTTTAAGCAAAATGTCCCAATGGTAAACTGATGGTAAACTGTTGTAAAGTGTGTGACACTTTGCAATAATGCATTACTATAACATGTATAATAAAACAAATCCACGCTTGTGTAAGCACTGACCGCTTGGCCGAGTGGATAGGAGCGCTCGTTGGCACCCTTTATCTGTTCATAGCCTGCTTGGCGTTGGTTCGAGTCGCTTTCATGGCGTGGCTTTTTTCCTTTTTTTCTGTTATGAGCTATCTTCAATAGATAGGAATAGTATTGCAAATAAACGTTTACTGCTCGGCAAATGTTAACACTTTCAACGCGGCTATTGGTTTAACCACGGTACAAAACAGATTTGTCTAACTTTTATGTCTATCTCAAGGATAACTGAACTAATAATAGGCACGTTTGTACTTATTTGAATGCATTTCATAAGGTGATTCCAAATATTGGTAAAATGACATTCAATAATTTTGACGTTTTTGAAACATTTTGTGCAATTTTGGATTGTCGTCTGCAGACACCTGTCGCGTGGAAAGTGTAAATGTATAGTTTCTTATTTCAAATAACAAACAAATAGGCAATGTGATAACATTATTAAAAGTATAAACATGTTAATTTCTCAGCAAGAACTTTATACTTTTGATTTATTGATTTATAAACATCAGATTATTACGCGCGGGATCAAGAAACGGGTCAAATTGTAGTTAAATATGACATACATAATTGTTTTCAGTGACCACTCCCTAAATAAAATTAATTCCCTGTCATCATTTTTATTATATTTGTGATGCCCCTATTGTTTACTCAAATCGTGTGTAATATGAGATTCATACGACATTCGGTTTTTGATTTATGACAGAAAAACCAAATTTAGATCAAATATTTTGCATTCCTCTTATACAATCCTGGAAAAAAGTCTTGGAACACTTGCGTGTGATTAACGGACAAGTGTCACCCCCACTCCCCCGTACAATGTTGACCAAGGCCAGTGGCTCCTGCAGCTTGCCAGAGTGTCCCAACATTGATCGATGGGGGGTGGGGAAGTAAAAATCTAATTTGAACAATTTCCGTTTATAACAGAAGACACTATTAAGTATCAATACATGCACACAATACCCAGCACGTGTGCTCAGCTCAGCGTTCGCGTTCCAAGGACTTTTTTCCAAGATTGTATACGCAGATTGCAAAAAAAATCATCTCAATTTGGTTTTTCTATCACATCTCAAAAACTAAATGTCACATGTATCTCAAATTGCACAGTATTTGGCAGGGGACCATAGGCTTGGCATCCCCAGTATTTTTTTTTATAAAGACATTCATTTAATACGGGAACGTTCAGTGAAACCAATTCCCTATACTAATTAATGCATTTCGAAGATGTATAATAATTGGCCATTATTGCAATGCATAATGTGGCGTTTTCAGATACTCCTACGAGAGTTATTCATGTATTGTCAGATATGCAAAAGAGTATCTAAAAGTAACGGAATCTATATATAGGGTTGAAAGTAACACAAATAATTGTAAAACAACTTAGGCCTACTTGTAAATAACTATCTTCAGTAGATAGCAGTAACTTCTGTTTGACAGATTCGACAGCTATCTTTCGTATTGCATTAACGGGTTGTAATATAATAATAGATGCTCATTATTCATATGCCCATCTGTTATTATGTATTTTTTTTATTTGCGGTCGTTGTTTTGCATCACTTGTGTTGCAAAGGGACGATGAATCCCCCGGCCCAATAATCACCAAGAAAAAATGCAAGAAAAACACCTTTTTTCAAAACACTTTTTTTTCTGCTCGAATGTTCATAGGCCTATACGTACACTTTTTGGGCTGTTTTTATTCAAAAGAATTTTGAAAAACTACATTTGGATTTAGTTCTACATTTCCACATATTAATATTAACCAACATTTTTTGGCTCAAATTGTCAAAGGGTGTTTTTGCCTACAGTTTTTGGAATTTATTTTGAACATTTTGAAATTGCTGGTATTTTTTCCCGACACGTTATTCACAAACCCTTATTTTATGGATTTTTCAAATATTACTTTTTTCTTACACATTTTTTTTCAAAACTGTCGGCATTTATTTTTTGGAAATATTTGAAAATAATTGGAAAAACAATAGTTGGACATGGTTGGATGATGAGTAAATGTTTCTTCTTACTCCACAAATTATAAATGATAGTCAGTAAAAGAAATTGCACATCCAGGATTTGAACCTGAGTGGGACCTCTGGATGGTTATAGACCAGCGCTCTAGTCAACTGAGCTAATGAGTCAGATGAGTAAGCACGACGATAATATTATCTATAGGCCTTCAGTTCAATCTCATCCTCAAAAACAACCCAAACAACTAAATAAGTGAATACATAAACCATTTAAGTAATATATAATATACGTGAATACATAAATAAACCATTTAAGTAGTATATTTTATTGTATTTATTGATTAAAATAGCGCTGCGATAAATGAATTTAGCTTCATTCACAAAGAAATCATCAGACGAGTTGGGACCGTAATGGTAAAGTGGATGGTAAAGTGCATGGTAAAGTGTTGCCTTGAAACGCGTGTTCATTGAACACTTTACCGTCGTTTCTATAGTATAATATTAGTATACATATTTTGTTTTCATTTTAAATGGTAAACTGTTATCAAAATGCGTAGATGTGACCAATGCGGCTTATATTTCGGAGTTACAACATGCATGATTGGTATAGCTAACACATATGCATATCTTGATAACTCAAATGCAGTATGAAAAAACGTTTAATTGCCTATTTTAAGCAAAATGTCCCAATGGTAAACTGATGGTAAACTGTTGTAAAGTGTGTGACACTTTGCAATAATGCATTACTATAACATGTATAATAAAACAAATCCACGCTTGTGTAAGCACTGACCGCTTGGCCGAGTGGATAGGAGCGCTCGTTGGCACCCTTTATCTGTTCATAGCCTGCTTGGCGTTGGTTCGAGTCGCTTTCATGGCGTGGCTTTTTTCCTTTTTTTCTGTTATGAGCTATCTTCAATAGATAGGAATAGTATTGCAAATAAACGTTTACTGCTCGGCAAATGTTAACACTTTCAACGCGGCTATTGGTTTAACCACGGTACAAAACAGATTTGTCTAACTTTTATGTCTATCTCAAGGATAACTGAACTAATAATAGGCACGTTTGTACTTATTTGAATGCATTTCATAAGGTGATTCCAAATATTGGTAAAATGACATTCAATAATTTTGACGTTTTTGAAACATTTTGTGCAATTTTGGATTGTCGTCTGCAGACACCTGTCGCGTGGAAAGTGTAAATGTATAGTTTCTTATTTCAAATAACAAACAAATAGGCAATGTGATAACATTATTAAAAGTATAAACATGTTAATTTCTCAGCAAGAACTTTATACTTTTGATTTATTGATTTATAAACATCAGATTATTACGCGCGGGATCAAGAAACGGGTCAAATTGTAGTTAAATATGACATACATAATTGTTTTCAGTGACCACTCCCTAAATAAAATTAATTCCCTGTCATCATTTTTATTATATTTGTGATGCCCCTATTGTTTACTCAAATCGTGTGTAATATGAGATTCATACGACATTCGGTTTTTGATTTATGACAGAAAAACCAAATTTAGATCAAATATTTTGCATTCCTCTTATACAATCCTGGAAAAAGTCTTGGAACACTTGCGTGTGATTAACGGACAAGTGTCACCCCCACTCCCCCCGTACAATGTTGACCAAGGCCAGTGGCTCCTGCAGCTTGCCAGAGTGTCCCAACATTGATCGATGGGGGGTGGGGAAGTAAAAATCTAATTTGAACAATTTCCGTTATAACAGAAGACACTATTAAGTATCAATACATGCACACAATACCCAGCACGTGTGCTCAGCTCAGCGTTCGCGTTCCAAGGACTTTTTTCCAAGATTGTATACGCAGATTGCAAAAAAAATCATCTCAATTTGGTTTTTCTATCACATCTCAAAAACTAAATGTCACATGTATCTCAAATTGCACAGTATTTGGCAGGGGACCATAGGCTTGGCATCCCCAGTATTTTTTTTTATAAAGACATTCATTTAATACGGGAACGTTCAGTGAAACCAATTCCCTATACTAATTAATGCATTTCGAAGATGTATAATAATTGGCCATTATTGCAATGCATAATGTGGCGTTTTCAGATACTCCTACGAGAGTTATTCATGTATTGTCAGATATGCAAAAGAGTATCTAAAAGTAACGGAATCTATATATAGGGTTGAAAGTAACACAAATAATTGTAAAACAACTTAGGCCTACTTGTAAATAACTATCTTCAGTAGATAGCAGTAACTTCTGTTGACAGATTCGACAGCTATCTTTCGTATTGCATTAACGGGTTGTAATATAATAATAGATGCTCATTATTCATATGCCCATCTGTTATTATGTATTTTTTTTATTTGCGGTCGTTGTTTTGCATCACTTGTGTTGCAAAGGGACGATGAATCCCCGGCCCAATAATCACCAAGAAAAAATGCAAGAAAAACACCTTTTTTCAAAACACTTTTTTTTCTGCTCGAATGTTCATAGGCCTATACGTACACTTTTTGGGCTGTTTTT
>CM069459.1:11984651-12027950 GCA_035610835.1 Ophiura sarsii | reverse complement strand
CTTCAGTTCAATCTCATCCTCAAAAACAACCCAAACAACTAAATAAGTGAATACATAAACCATTTAAGTAATATATAATATACGTGAATACATAAATAAACCATTTAAGTAGTATATTTTATTGTATTTATTGATTAAAATAGCGCTGCGATAAATGAATTTAGCTTCATTCACAAAGAAATCATCAGACGAGTTGGGACCGTAATGGTAAAGTGGATGGTAAAGTGCATGGTAAAGTGTTGCCTTGAAACGCGTGTTCATTGAACACTTTACCGTCGTTTCTATAGTATAATATTAGTATACATATTTTGTTTTCATTTTAAATGGTAAACTGTTATCAAAATGCGTAGATGTGACCAATGCGGCTTATATTTCGGAGTTACAACATGCATGATTGGTATAGCTAACACATATGCATATCTTGATAACTCAAATGCAGTATGAAAAAACGTTTAATTGCCTATTTTAAGCAAAATGTCCCAATGGTAAACTGATGGTAAACTGTTGTAAAGTGTGTGACACTTTGCAATAATGCATTACTATAACATGTATAATAAAACAAATCCACGCTTGTGTAAGCACTGACCGCTTGGCCGAGTGGATAGGAGCGCTCGTTGGCACCCTTTATCTGTTCATAGCCTGCTTGGCGTTGGTTCGAGTCGCTTTCATGGCGTGGCTTTTTTCCTTTTTTTCTGTTATGAGCTATCTTCAATAGATAGGAATAGTATTGCAAATAAACGTTTACTGCTCGGCAAATGTTAACACTTTCAACGCGGCTATTGGTTTAACCACGGTACAAAACAGATTTGTCTAACTTTTATGTCTATCTCAAGGATAACTGAACTAATAATAGGCACGTTTGTACTTATTTGAATGCATTTCATAAGGTGATTCCAAATATTGGTAAAATGACATTCAATAATTTTGACGTTTTTGAAACATTTTGTGCAATTTTGGATTGTCGTCTGCAGACACCTGTCGCGTGGAAAGTGTAAATGTATAGTTTCTTATTTCAAATAACAAACAAATAGGCAATGTGATAACATTATTAAAAGTATAAACATGTTAATTTCTCAGCAAGAACTTTATACTTTTGATTTATTGATTTATAAACATCAGATTATTACGCGCGGGATCAAGAAACGGGTCAAATTGTAGTTAAATATGACATACATAATTGTTTTCAGTGACCACTCCCTAAATAAAATTAATTCCCTGTCATCATTTTTATTATATTTGTGATGCCCCTATTGTTTACTCAAATCGTGTGTAATATGAGATTCATACGACATTCGGTTTTTGATTTATGACAGAAAAACCAAATTTAGATCAAATATTTTGCATTCCTCTTATACAATCCTGGAAAAAAGTCTTGGAACACTTGCGTGTGATTAACGGACAAGTGTCACCCCCACTCCCCCGTACAATGTTGACCAAGGCCAGTGGCTCCTGCAGCTTGCCAGAGTGTCCCAACATTGATCGATGGGGGGTGGGGAAGTAAAAATCTAATTTGAACAATTTCCGTTTATAACAGAAGACACTATTAAGTATCAATACATGCACACAATACCCAGCACGTGTGCTCAGCTCAGCGTTCGCGTTCCAAGGACTTTTTTCCAAGATTGTATACGCAGATTGCAAAAAAAATCATCTCAATTTGGTTTTTCTATCACATCTCAAAAACTAAATGTCACATGTATCTCAAATTGCACAGTATTTGGCAGGGGACCATAGGCTTGGCATCCCCAGTATTTTTTTTTATAAAGACATTCATTTAATACGGGAACGTTCAGTGAAACCAATTCCCTATACTAATTAATGCATTTCGAAGATGTATAATAATTGGCCATTATTGCAATGCATAATGTGGCGTTTTCAGATACTCCTACGAGAGTTATTCATGTATTGTCAGATATGCAAAAGAGTATCTAAAAGTAACGGAATCTATATATAGGGTTGAAAGTAACACAAATAATTGTAAAACAACTTAGGCCTACTTGTAAATAACTATCTTCAGTAGATAGCAGTAACTTCTGTTTGACAGATTCGACAGCTATCTTTCGTATTGCATTAACGGGTTGTAATATAATAATAGATGCTCATTATTCATATGCCCATCTGTTATTATGTATTTTTTTTATTTGCGGTCGTTGTTTTGCATCACTTGTGTTGCAAAGGGACGATGAATCCCCCGGCCCAATAATCACCAAGAAAAAATGCAAGAAAAACACCTTTTTTCAAAACACTTTTTTTTCTGCTCGAATGTTCATAGGCCTATACGTACACCTTTTGGGCTGTTTTTATTCAAAAGAATTTTGAAAAACTACATTTGGATTTAGTTCTACATTTCCACATATTAATATTAACCAACATTTTTTGGCTCAAATTGTCAAAGGGTGTTTTTGCCTACAGTTTTTGGAATTTATTTTGAACATTTTGAAATTGCTGGTATTTTTTCCCGACACGTTATTCACAAACCCTTATTTTATGGATTTTTCAAATATTACTTTTTTCTTACACATTTTTTTTCAAAACTGTCGGCATTTATTTTTTGGAAATATTTGAAAATAATTGGAAAAACAATAGTTGGACATGGTTGGATGATGAGTAAATGTTTCTTCTTACTCCACAAATTATAAATGATAGTCAGTAAAAGAAATTGCACATCCAGGATTTGAACCTGAGTGGGACCTCTGGATGGTTATAGACCAGCGCTCTAGTCAACTGAGCTAATGAGTCAGATGAGTAAGCACGACGATAATATTATCTATAGGCCTTCAGTTCAATCTCATCCTCAAAAACAACCCAAACAACTAAATAAGTGAATACATAAACCATTTAAGTAATATATAATATACGTGAATACATAAATAAACCATTTAAGTAGTATATTTTATTGTATTTATTGATTAAAATAGCGCTGCGATAAATGAATTTAGCTTCATTCACAAAGAAATCATCAGACGAGTTGGGACCGTAATGGTAAAGTGGATGGTAAAGTGCATGGTAAAGTGTTGCCTTGAAACGCGTGTTCATTGAACACTTTACCGTCGTTTCTATAGTATAATATTAGTATACATATTTTGTTTTCATTTTAAATGGTAAACTGTTATCAAAATGCGTAGATGTGACCAATGCGGCTTATATTTCGGAGTTACAACATGCATGATTGGTATAGCTAACACATATGCATATCTTGATAACTCAAATGCAGTATGAAAAAACGTTTAATTGCCTATTTTAAGCAAAATGTCCCAATGGTAAACTGATGGTAAACTGTTGTAAAGTGTGTGACACTTTGCAATAATGCATTACTATAACATGTATAATAAAACAAATCCACGCTTGTGTAAGCACTGACCGCTTGGCCGAGTGGATAGGAGCGCTCGTTGGCACCCTTTATCTGTTCATAGCCTGCTTGGCGTTGGTTCGAGTCGCTTTCATGGCGTGGCTTTTTTCCTTTTTTTCTGTTATGAGCTATCTTCAATAGATAGGAATAGTATTGCAAATAAACGTTTACTGCTCGGCAAATGTTAACACTTTCAACGCGGCTATTGGTTTAACCACGGTACAAAACAGATTTGTCTAACTTTTATGTCTATCTCAAGGATAACTGAACTAATAATAGGCACGTTTGTACTTATTTGAATGCATTTCATAAGGTGATTCCAAATATTGGTAAAATGACATTCAATAATTTTGACGTTTTTGAAACATTTTGTGCAATTTTGGATTGTCGTCTGCAGACACCTGTCGCGTGGAAAGTGTAAATGTATAGTTTCTTATTTCAAATAACAAACAAATAGGCAATGTGATAACATTATTAAAAGTATAAACATGTTAATTTCTCAGCAAGAACTTTATACTTTTGATTTATTGATTTATAAACATCAGATTATTACGCGCGGGATCAAGAAACGGGTCAAATTGTAGTTAAATATGACATACATAATTGTTTTCAGTGACCACTCCCTAAATAAAATTAATTCCCTGTCATCATTTTTATTATATTTGTGATGCCCCTATTGTTTACTCAAATCGTGTGTAATATGAGATTCATACGACATTCGGTTTTTGATTTATGACAGAAAAACCAAATTTAGATCAAATATTTTGCATTCCTCTTATACAATCCTGGAAAAAAGTCTTGGAACACTTGCGTGTGATTAACGGACAAGTGTCACCCCCACTCCCCCGTACAATGTTGACCAAGGCCAGTGGCTCCTGCAGCTTGCCAGAGTGTCCCAACATTGATCGATGGGGGGTGGGGAAGTAAAAATCTAATTTGAACAATTTCCGTTTATAACAGAAGACACTATTAAGTATCAATACATGCACACAATACCCAGCACGTGTGCTCAGCTCAGCGTTCGCGTTCCAAGGACTTTTTTCCAAGATTGTATACGCAGATTGCAAAAAAAATCATCTCAATTTGGTTTTTCTATCACATCTCAAAAACTAAATGTCACATGTATCTCAAATTGCACAGTATTTGGCAGGGGACCATAGGCTTGGCATCCCCAGTATTTTTTTTTATAAAGACATTCATTTAATACGGGAACGTTCAGTGAAACCAATTCCCTATACTAATTAATGCATTTCGAAGATGTATAATAATTGGCCATTATTGCAATGCATAATGTGGCGTTTTCAGATACTCCTACGAGAGTTATTCATGTATTGTCAGATATGCAAAAGAGTATCTAAAAGTAACGGAATCTATATATAGGGTTGAAAGTAACACAAATAATTGTAAAACAACTTAGGCCTACTTGTAAATAACTATCTTCAGTAGATAGCAGTAACTTCTGTTTGACAGATTCGACAGCTATCTTTCGTATTGCATTAACGGGTTGTAATATAATAATAGATGCTCATTATTCATATGCCCATCTGTTATTATGTATTTTTTTTATTTGCGGTCGTTGTTTTGCATCACTTGTGTTGCAAAGGGACGATGAATCCCCCGGCCCAATAATCACCAAGAAAAAATGCAAGAAAAACACCTTTTTTCAAAACACTTTTTTTTCTGCTCGAATGTTCATAGGCCTATACGTACACCTTTTGGGCTGTTTTTATTCAAAAGAATTTTGAAAAACTACATTTGGATTTAGTTCTACATTTCCACATATTAATATTAACCAACATTTTTTGGCTCAAATTGTCAAAGGGTGTTTTTGCCTACAGTTTTTGGAATTTATTTTGAACATTTTGAAATTGCTGGTATTTTTTCCCGACACGTTATTCACAAACCCTTATTTTATGGATTTTTCAAATATTACTTTTTTCTTACACATTTTTTTTCAAAACTGTCGGCATTTATTTTTTGGAAATATTTGAAAATAATTGGAAAAACAATAGTTGGACATGGTTGGATGATGAGTAAATGTTTCTTCTTACTCCACAAATTATAAATGATAGTCAGTAAAAGAAATTGCACATCCAGGATTTGAACCTGAGTGGGACCTCTGGATGGTTATAGACCAGCGCTCTAGTCAACTGAGCTAATGAGTCAGATGAGTAAGCACGACGATAATATTATCTATAGGCCTTCAGTTCAATCTCATCCTCAAAAACAACCCAAACAACTAAATAAGTGAATACATAAACCATTTAAGTAATATATAATATACGTGAATACATAAATAAACCATTTAAGTAGTATATTTTATTGTATTTATTGATTAAAATAGCGCTGCGATAAATGAATTTAGCTTCATTCACAAAGAAATCATCAGACGAGTTGGGACCGTAATGGTAAAGTGGATGGTAAAGTGCATGGTAAAGTGTTGCCTTGAAACGCGTGTTCATTGAACACTTTACCGTCGTTTCTATAGTATAATATTAGTATACATATTTTGTTTTCATTTTAAATGGTAAACTGTTATCAAAATGCGTAGATGTGACCAATGCGGCTTATATTTCGGAGTTACAACATGCATGATTGGTATAGCTAACACATATGCATATCTTGATAACTCAAATGCAGTATGAAAAAACGTTTAATTGCCTATTTTAAGCAAAATGTCCCAATGGTAAACTGATGGTAAACTGTTGTAAAGTGTGTGACACTTTGCAATAATGCATTACTATAACATGTATAATAAAACAAATCCACGCTTGTGTAAGCACTGACCGCTTGGCCGAGTGGATAGGAGCGCTCGTTGGCACCCTTTATCTGTTCATAGCCTGCTTGGCGTTGGTTCGAGTCGCTTTCATGGCGTGGCTTTTTTCCTTTTTTTCTGTTATGAGCTATCTTCAATAGATAGGAATAGTATTGCAAATAAACGTTTACTGCTCGGCAAATGTTAACACTTTCAACGCGGCTATTGGTTTAACCACGGTACAAAACAGATTTGTCTAACTTTTATGTCTATCTCAAGGATAACTGAACTAATAATAGGCACGTTTGTACTTATTTGAATGCATTTCATAAGGTGATTCCAAATATTGGTAAAATGACATTCAATAATTTTGACGTTTTTGAAACATTTTGTGCAATTTTGGATTGTCGTCTGCAGACACCTGTCGCGTGGAAAGTGTAAATGTATAGTTTCTTATTTCAAATAACAAACAAATAGGCAATGTGATAACATTATTAAAAGTATAAACATGTTAATTTCTCAGCAAGAACTTTATACTTTTGATTTATTGATTTATAAACATCAGATTATTACGCGCGGGATCAAGAAACGGGTCAAATTGTAGTTAAATATGACATACATAATTGTTTTCAGTGACCACTCCCTAAATAAAATTAATTCCCTGTCATCATTTTTATTATATTTGTGATGCCCCTATTGTTTACTCAAATCGTGTGTAATATGAGATTCATACGACATTCGGTTTTTGATTTATGACAGAAAAACCAAATTTAGATCAAATATTTTGCATTCCTCTTATACAATCCTGGAAAAAAGTCTTGGAACACTTGCGTGTGATTAACGGACAAGTGTCACCCCCACTCCCCCGTACAATGTTGACCAAGGCCAGTGGCTCCTGCAGCTTGCCAGAGTGTCCCAACATTGATCGATGGGGGGTGGGGAAGTAAAAATCTAATTTGAACAATTTCCGTTTATAACAGAAGACACTATTAAGTATCAATACATGCACACAATACCCAGCACGTGTGCTCAGCTCAGCGTTCGCGTTCCAAGGACTTTTTTCCAAGATTGTATACGCAGATTGCAAAAAAAATCATCTCAATTTGGTTTTTCTATCACATCTCAAAAACTAAATGTCACATGTATCTCAAATTGCACAGTATTTGGCAGGGGACCATAGGCTTGGCATCCCCAGTATTTTTTTTTATAAAGACATTCATTTAATACGGGAACGTTCAGTGAAACCAATTCCCTATACTAATTAATGCATTTCGAAGATGTATAATAATTGGCCATTATTGCAATGCATAATGTGGCGTTTTCAGATACTCCTACGAGAGTTATTCATGTATTGTCAGATATGCAAAAGAGTATCTAAAAGTAACGGAATCTATATATAGGGTTGAAAGTAACACAAATAATTGTAAAACAACTTAGGCCTACTTGTAAATAACTATCTTCAGTAGATAGCAGTAACTTCTGTTTGACAGATTCGACAGCTATCTTTCGTATTGCATTAACGGGTTGTAATATAATAATAGATGCTCATTATTCATATGCCCATCTGTTATTATGTATTTTTTTTATTTGCGGTCGTTGTTTTGCATCACTTGTGTTGCAAAGGGACGATGAATCCCCCGGCCCAATAATCACCAAGAAAAAATGCAAGAAAAACACCTTTTTTCAAAACACTTTTTTTTCTGCTCGAATGTTCATAGGCCTATACGTACACCTTTTGGGCTGTTTTTATTCAAAAGAATTTTGAAAAACTACATTTGGATTTAGTTCTACATTTCCACATATTAATATTAACCAACATTTTTTGGCTCAAATTGTCAAAGGGTGTTTTTGCCTACAGTTTTTGGAATTTATTTTGAACATTTTGAAATTGCTGGTATTTTTTCCCGACACGTTATTCACAAACCCTTATTTTATGGATTTTTCAAATATTACTTTTTTCTTACACATTTTTTTTCAAAACTGTCGGCATTTATTTTTTGGAAATATTTGAAAATAATTGGAAAAACAATAGTTGGACATGGTTGGATGATGAGTAAATGTTTCTTCTTACTCCACAAATTATAAATGATAGTCAGTAAAAGAAATTGCACATCCAGGATTTGAACCTGAGTGGGACCTCTGGATGGTTATAGACCAGCGCTCTAGTCAACTGAGCTGATGAGTCAGATGAGTAAGCACGACGATAATATTATCTATAGGCCTTCAGTTCAATCTCATCCTCAAAAACAACCCAAACAACTAAATAAGTGAATACATAAACCATTTAAGTAATATATAATATACGTGAATACATAAATAAACCATTTAAGTAGTATATTTTATTGTATTTATTGATTAAAATAGCGCTGCGATAAATGAATTTAGCTTCATTCACAAAGAAATCATCAGACGAGTTGGGACCGTAATGGTAAAGTGGATGGTAAAGTGCATGGTAAAGTGTTGCCTTGAAACGCGTGTTCATTGAACACTTTACCGTCGTTTCTATAGTATAATATTAGTATACATATTTTGTTTTCATTTTAAATGGTAAACTGTTATCAAAATGCGTAGATGTGACCAATGCGGCTTATATTTCGGAGTTACAACATGCATGATTGGTATAGCTAACACATATGCATATCTTGATAACTCAAATGCAGTATGAAAAAACGTTTAATTGCCTATTTTAAGCAAAATGTCCCAATGGTAAACTGATGGTAAACTGTTGTAAAGTGTGTGACACTTTGCAATAATGCATTACTATAACATGTATAATAAAACAAATCCACGCTTGTGTAAGCACTGACCGCTTGGCCGAGTGGATAGGAGCGCTCGTTGGCACCCTTTATCTGTTCATAGCCTGCTTGGCGTTGGTTCGAGTCGCTTTCATGGCGTGGCTTTTTTCCTTTTTTTTCTGTTATGAGCTATCTTCAATAGATAGGAATAGTATTGCAAATAAACGTTTACTGCTCGGCAAATGTTAACACTTTCAACGCGGCTATTGGTTTAACCACGGTACAAAACAGATTTGTCTAACTTTTATGTCTATCTCAAGGATAACTGAACTAATAATAGGCACGTTTGTACTTATTTGAATGCATTTCATAAGGTGATTCCAAATATTGGTAAAATGACATTCAATAATTTTGACGTTTTTGAAACATTTTGTGCAATTTTGGATTGTCGTCTGCAGACACCTGTCGCGTGGAAAGTGTAAATGTATAGTTTCTTATTTCAAATAACAAACAAATAGGCAATGTGATAACATTATTAAAAGTATAAACATGTTAATTTCTCAGCAAGAACTTTATACTTTTGATTTATTGATTTATAAACATCAGATTATTACGCGCGGGATCAAGAAACGGGTCAAATTGTAGTTAAATATGACATACATAATTGTTTTCAGTGACCACTCCCTAAATAAAATTAATTCCCTGTCATCATTTTTATTATATTTGTGATGCCCCTATTGTTTACTCAAATCGTGTGTAATATGAGATTCATACGACATTCGGTTTTTGATTTATGACAGAAAAACCAAATTTAGATCAAATATTTTGCATTCCTCTTATACAATCCTGGAAAAAAGTCTTGGAACACTTGCGTGTGATTAACGGACAAGTGTCACCCCCACTCCCCCGTACAATGTTGACCAAGGCCAGTGGCTCCTGCAGCTTGCCAGAGTGTCCCAACATTGATCGATGGGGGGTGGGGAAGTAAAAATCTAATTTGAACAATTTCCGTTTATAACAGAAGACACTATTAAGTATCAATACATGCACACAATACCCAGCACGTGTGCTCAGCTCAGCGTTCGCGTTCCAAGGACTTTTTTCCAAGATTGTATACGCAGATTGCAAAAAAAATCATCTCAATTTGGTTTTTCTATCACATCTCAAAAACTAAATGTCACATGTATCTCAAATTGCACAGTATTTGGCAGGGGACCATAGGCTTGGCATCCCCAGTATTTTTTTTTATAAAGACATTCATTTAATACGGGAACGTTCAGTGAAACCAATTCCCTATACTAATTAATGCATTTCGAAGATGTATAATAATTGGCCATTATTGCAATGCATAATGTGGCGTTTTCAGATACTCCTACGAGAGTTATTCATGTATTGTCAGATATGCAAAAGAGTATCTAAAAGTAACGGAATCTATATATAGGGTTGAAAGTAACACAAATAATTGTAAAACAACTTAGGCCTACTTGTAAATAACTATCTTCAGTAGATAGCAGTAACTTCTGTTTGACAGATTCGACAGCTATCTTTCGTATTGCATTAACGGGTTGTAATATAATAATAGATGCTCATTATTCATATGCCCATCTGTTATTATGTATTTTTTTTATTTGCGGTCGTTGTTTTGCATCACTTGTGTTGCAAAGGGACGATGAATCCCCCGGCCCAATAATCACCAAGAAAAAATGCAAGAAAAACACCTTTTTTCAAAACACTTTTTTTTCTGCTCGAATGTTCATAGGCCTATACGTACACCTTTTGGGCTGTTTTTATTCAAAAGAATTTTGAAAAACTACATTTGGATTTAGTTCTACATTTCCACATATTAATATTAACCAACATTTTTTGGCTCAAATTGTCAAAGGGTGTTTTTGCCTACAGTTTTTGGAATTTATTTTGAACATTTTGAAATTGCTGGTATTTTTTCCCGACACGTTATTCACAAACCCTTATTTTATGGATTTTTCAAATATTACTTTTTTCTTACACATTTTTTTTCAAAACTGTCGGCATTTATTTTTTGGAAATATTTGAAAATAATTGGAAAAACAATAGTTGGACATGGTTGGATGATGAGTAAATGTTTCTTCTTACTCCACAAATTATAAATGATAGTCAGTAAAAGAAATTGCACATCCAGGATTTGAACCTGAGTGGGACCTCTGGATGGTTATAGACCAGCGCTCTAGTCAACTGAGCTGATGAGTCAGATGAGTAAGCACGACGATAATATTATCTATAGGCCTTCAGTTCAATCTCATCCTCAAAAACAACCCAAACAACTAAATAAGTGAATACATAAACCATTTAAGTAATATATAATATACGTGAATACATAAATAAACCATTTAAGTAGTATATTTTATTGTATTTATTGATTAAAATAGCGCTGCGATAAATGAATTTAGCTTCATTCACAAAGAAATCATCAGACGAGTTGGGACCGTAATGGTAAAGTGGATGGTAAAGTGCATGGTAAAGTGTTGCCTTGAAACGCGTGTTCATTGAACACTTTACCGTCGTTTCTATAGTATAATATTAGTATACATATTTTGTTTTCATTTTAAATGGTAAACTGTTATCAAAATGCGTAGATGTGACCAATGCGGCTTATATTTCGGAGTTACAACATGCATGATTGGTATAGCTAACACATATGCATATCTTGATAACTCAAATGCAGTATGAAAAAACGTTTAATTGCCTATTTTAAGCAAAATGTCCCAATGGTAAACTGATGGTAAACTGTTGTAAAGTGTGTGACACTTTGCAATAATGCATTACTATAACATGTATAATAAAACAAATCCACGCTTGTGTAAGCACTGACCGCTTGGCCGAGTGGATAGGAGCGCTCGTTGGCACCCTTTATCTGTTCATAGCCTGCTTGGCGTTGGTTCGAGTCGCTTTCATGGCGTGGCTTTTTTCCTTTTTTTCTGTTATGAGCTATCTTCAATAGATAGGAATAGTATTGCAAATAAACGTTTACTGCTCGGCAAATGTTAACACTTTCAACGCGGCTATTGGTTTAACCACGGTACAAAACAGATTTGTCTAACTTTTATGTCTATCTCAAGGATAACTGAACTAATAATAGGCACGTTTGTACTTATTTGAATGCATTTCATAAGGTGATTCCAAATATTGGTAAAATGACATTCAATAATTTTGACGTTTTTGAAACATTTTGTGCAATTTTGGATTGTCGTCTGCAGACACCTGTCGCGTGGAAAGTGTAAATGTATAGTTTCTTATTTCAAATAACAAACAAATAGGCAATGTGATAACATTATTAAAAGTATAAACATGTTAATTTCTCAGCAAGAACTTTATACTTTTGATTTATTGATTTATAAACATCAGATTATTACGCGCGGGATCAAGAAACGGGTCAAATTGTAGTTAAATATGACATACATAATTGTTTTCAGTGACCACTCCCTAAATAAAATTAATTCCCTGTCATCATTTTTATTATATTTGTGATGCCCCTATTGTTTACTCAAATCGTGTGTAATATGAGATTCATACGACATTCGGTTTTTGATTTATGACAGAAAAACCAAATTTAGATCAAATATTTTGCATTCCTCTTATACAATCCTGGAAAAAAGTCTTGGAACACTTGCGTGTGATTAACGGACAAGTGTCACCCCCACTCCCCCGTACAATGTTGACCAAGGCCAGTGGCTCCTGCAGCTTGCCAGAGTGTCCCAACATTGATCGATGGGGGGTGGGGAAGTAAAAATCTAATTTGAACAATTTCCGTTTATAACAGAAGACACTATTAAGTATCAATACATGCACACAATACCCAGCACGTGTGCTCAGCTCAGCGTTCGCGTTCCAAGGACTTTTTTCCAAGATTGTATACGCAGATTGCAAAAAAAATCATCTCAATTTGGTTTTTCTATCACATCTCAAAAACTAAATGTCACATGTATCTCAAATTGCACAGTATTTGGCAGGGGACCATAGGCTTGGCATCCCCAGTATTTTTTTTTATAAAGACATTCATTTAATACGGGAACGTTCAGTGAAACCAATTCCCTATACTAATTAATGCATTTCGAAGATGTATAATAATTGGCCATTATTGCAATGCATAATGTGGCGTTTTCAGATACTCCTACGAGAGTTATTCATGTATTGTCAGATATGCAAAAGAGTATCTAAAAGTAACGGAATCTATATATAGGGTTGAAAGTAACACAAATAATTGTAAAACAACTTAGGCCTACTTGTAAATAACTATCTTCAGTAGATAGCAGTAACTTCTGTTTGACAGATTCGACAGCTATCTTTCGTATTGCATTAACGGGTTGTAATATAATAATAGATGCTCATTATTCATATGCCCATCTGTTATTATGTATTTTTTTTATTTGCGGTCGTTGTTTTGCATCACTTGTGTTGCAAAGGGACGATGAATCCCCCGGCCCAATAATCACCAAGAAAAAATGCAAGAAAAACACCTTTTTTCAAAACACTTTTTTTTCTGCTCGAATGTTCATAGGCCTATACGTACACCTTTTGGGCTGTTTTTATTCAAAAGAATTTTGAAAAACTACATTTGGATTTAGTTCTACATTTCCACATATTAATATTAACCAACATTTTTTGGCTCAAATTGTCAAAGGGTGTTTTTGCCTACAGTTTTTGGAATTTATTTTGAACATTTTGAAATTGCTGGTATTTTTTCCCGACACGTTATTCACAAACCCTTATTTTATGGATTTTTCAAATATTACTTTTTTCTTACACATTTTTTTTCAAAACTGTCGGCATTTATTTTTTGGAAATATTTGAAAATAATTGGAAAAACAATAGTTGGACATGGTTGGATGATGAGTAAATGTTTCTTCTTACTCCACAAATTATAAATGATAGTCAGTAAAAGAAATTGCACATCCAGGATTTGAACCTGAGTGGGACCTCTGGATGGTTATAGACCAGCGCTCTAGTCAACTGAGCTGATGAGTCAGATGAGTAAGCACGACGATAATATTATCTATAGGCCTTCAGTTCAATCTCATCCTCAAAAACAACCCAAACAACTAAATAAGTGAATACATAAACCATTTAAGTAATATATAATATACGTGAATACATAAATAAACCATTTAAGTAGTATATTTTATTGTATTTATTGATTAAAATAGCGCTGCGATAAATGAATTTAGCTTCATTCACAAAGAAATCATCAGACGAGTTGGGACCGTAATGGTAAAGTGGATGGTAAAGTGCATGGTAAAGTGTTGCCTTGAAACGCGTGTTCATTGAACACTTTACCGTCGTTTCTATAGTATAATATTAGTATACATATTTTGTTTTCATTTTAAATGGTAAACTGTTATCAAAATGCGTAGATGTGACCAATGCGGCTTATATTTCGGAGTTACAACATGCATGATTGGTATAGCTAACACATATGCATATCTTGATAACTCAAATGCAGTATGAAAAAACGTTTAATTGCCTATTTTAAGCAAAATGTCCCAATGGTAAACTGATGGTAAACTGTTGTAAAGTGTGTGACACTTTGCAATAATGCATTACTATAACATGTATAATAAAACAAATCCACGCTTGTGTAAGCACTGACCGCTTGGCCGAGTGGATAGGAGCGCTCGTTGGCACCCTTTATCTGTTCATAGCCTGCTTGGCGTTGGTTCGAGTCGCTTTCATGGCGTGGCTTTTTTCCTTTTTTTCTGTTATGAGCTATCTTCAATAGATAGGAATAGTATTGCAAATAAACGTTTACTGCTCGGCAAATGTTAACACTTTCAACGCGGCTATTGGTTTAACCACGGTACAAAACAGATTTGTCTAACTTTTATGTCTATCTCAAGGATAACTGAACTAATAATAGGCACGTTTGTACTTATTTGAATGCATTTCATAAGGTGATTCCAAATATTGGTAAAATGACATTCAATAATTTTGACGTTTTTGAAACATTTTGTGCAATTTTGGATTGTCGTCTGCAGACACCTGTCGCGTGGAAAGTGTAAATGTATAGTTTCTTATTTCAAATAACAAACAAATAGGCAATGTGATAACATTATTAAAAGTATAAACATGTTAATTTCTCAGCAAGAACTTTATACTTTTGATTTATTGATTTATAAACATCAGATTATTACGCGCGGGATCAAGAAACGGGTCAAATTGTAGTTAAATATGACATACATAATTGTTTTCAGTGACCACTCCCTAAATAAAATTAATTCCCTGTCATCATTTTTATTATATTTGTGATGCCCCTATTGTTTACTCAAATCGTGTGTAATATGAGATTCATACGACATTCGGTTTTTGATTTATGACAGAAAAACCAAATTTAGATCAAATATTTTGCATTCCTCTTATACAATCCTGGAAAAAAGTCTTGGAACACTTGCGTGTGATTAACGGACAAGTGTCACCCCCACTCCCCCGTACAATGTTGACCAAGGCCAGTGGCTCCTGCAGCTTGCCAGAGTGTCCCAACATTGATCGATGGGGGGTGGGGAAGTAAAAATCTAATTTGAACAATTTCCGTTTATAACAGAAGACACTATTAAGTATCAATACATGCACACAATACCCAGCACGTGTGCTCAGCTCAGCGTTCGCGTTCCAAGGACTTTTTTCCAAGATTGTATACGCAGATTGCAAAAAAAATCATCTCAATTTGGTTTTTCTATCACATCTCAAAAACTAAATGTCACATGTATCTCAAATTGCACAGTATTTGGCAGGGGACCATAGGCTTGGCATCCCCAGTATTTTTTTTTATAAAGACATTCATTTAATACGGGAACGTTCAGTGAAACCAATTCCCTATACTAATTAATGCATTTCGAAGATGTATAATAATTGGCCATTATTGCAATGCATAATGTGGCGTTTTCAGATACTCCTACGAGAGTTATTCATGTATTGTCAGATATGCAAAAGAGTATCTAAAAGTAACGGAATCTATATATAGGGTTGAAAGTAACACAAATAATTGTAAAACAACTTAGGCCTACTTGTAAATAACTATCTTCAGTAGATAGCAGTAACTTCTGTTTGACAGATTCGACAGCTATCTTTCGTATTGCATTAACGGGTTGTAATATAATAATAGATGCTCATTATTCATATGCCCATCTGTTATTATGTATTTTTTTTATTTGCGGTCGTTGTTTTGCATCACTTGTGTTGCAAAGGGACGATGAATCCCCCGGCCCAATAATCACCAAGAAAAAATGCAAGAAAAACACCTTTTTTCAAAACACTTTTTTTTCTGCTCGAATGTTCATAGGCCTATACGTACACCTTTTGGGCTGTTTTTATTCAAAAGAATTTTGAAAAACTACATTTGGATTTAGTTCTACATTTCCACATATTAATATTAACCAACATTTTTTGGCTCAAATTGTCAAAGGGTGTTTTTGCCTACAGTTTTTGGAATTTATTTTGAACATTTTGAAATTGCTGGTATTTTTTCCCGACACGTTATTCACAAACCCTTATTTTATGGATTTTTCAAATATTACTTTTTTCTTACACATTTTTTTTCAAAACTGTCGGCATTTATTTTTTGGAAATATTTGAAAATAATTGGAAAAACAATAGTTGGACATGGTTGGATGATGAGTAAATGTTTCTTCTTACTCCACAAATTATAAATGATAGTCAGTAAAAGAAATTGCACATCCAGGATTTGAACCTGAGTGGGACCTCTGGATGGTTATAGACCAGCGCTCTAGTCAACTGAGCTGATGAGTCAGATGAGTAAGCACGACGATAATATTATCTATAGGCCTTCAGTTCAATCTCATCCTCAAAAACAACCCAAACAACTAAATAAGTGAATACATAAACCATTTAAGTAATATATAATATACGTGAATACATAAATAAACCATTTAAGTAGTATATTTTATTGTATTTATTGATTAAAATAGCGCTGCGATAAATGAATTTAGCTTCATTCACAAAGAAATCATCAGACGAGTTGGGACCGTAATGGTAAAGTGGATGGTAAAGTGCATGGTAAAGTGTTGCCTTGAAACGCGTGTTCATTGAACACTTTACCGTCGTTTCTATAGTATAATATTAGTATACATATTTTGTTTTCATTTTAAATGGTAAACTGTTATCAAAATGCGTAGATGTGACCAATGCGGCTTATATTTCGGAGTTACAACATGCATGATTGGTATAGCTAACACATATGCATATCTTGATAACTCAAATGCAGTATGAAAAAACGTTTAATTGCCTATTTTAAGCAAAATGTCCCAATGGTAAACTGATGGTAAACTGTTGTAAAGTGTGTGACACTTTGCAATAATGCATTACTATAACATGTATAATAAAACAAATCCACGCTTGTGTAAGCACTGACCGCTTGGCCGAGTGGATAGGAGCGCTCGTTGGCACCCTTTATCTGTTCATAGCCTGCTTGGCGTTGGTTCGAGTCGCTTTCATGGCGTGGCTTTTTTCCTTTTTTTCTGTTATGAGCTATCTTCAATAGATAGGAATAGTATTGCAAATAAACGTTTACTGCTCGGCAAATGTTAACACTTTCAACGCGGCTATTGGTTTAACCACGGTACAAAACAGATTTGTCTAACTTTTATGTCTATCTCAAGGATAACTGAACTAATAATAGGCACGTTTGTACTTATTTGAATGCATTTCATAAGGTGATTCCAAATATTGGTAAAATGACATTCAATAATTTTGACGTTTTTGAAACATTTTGTGCAATTTTGGATTGTCGTCTGCAGACACCTGTCGCGTGGAAAGTGTAAATGTATAGTTTCTTATTTCAAATAACAAACAAATAGGCAATGTGATAACATTATTAAAAGTATAAACATGTTAATTTCTCAGCAAGAACTTTATACTTTTGATTTATTGATTTATAAACATCAGATTATTACGCGCGGGATCAAGAAACGGGTCAAATTGTAGTTAAATATGACATACATAATTGTTTTCAGTGACCACTCCCTAAATAAAATTAATTCCCTGTCATCATTTTTATTATATTTGTGATGCCCCTATTGTTTACTCAAATCGTGTGTAATATGAGATTCATACGACATTCGGTTTTTGATTTATGACAGAAAAACCAAATTTAGATCAAATATTTTGCATTCCTCTTATACAATCCTGGAAAAAAGTCTTGGAACACTTGCGTGTGATTAACGGACAAGTGTCACCCCCACTCCCCCGTACAATGTTGACCAAGGCCAGTGGCTCCTGCAGCTTGCCAGAGTGTCCCAACATTGATCGATGGGGGGTGGGGAAGTAAAAATCTAATTTGAACAATTTCCGTTTATAACAGAAGACACTATTAAGTATCAATACATGCACACAATACCCAGCACGTGTGCTCAGCTCAGCGTTCGCGTTCCAAGGACTTTTTTCCAAGATTGTATACGCAGATTGCAAAAAAAATCATCTCAATTTGGTTTTTCTATCATTGTTATCGTAATGAACTGGTTTTTATTTTATTTAAAAGAAGACATAATTGGCCACAAAATGACACTCTACTTAATTCAATAGGTCAAGTACTTTAAAAATAAATTGATATCTAATCACAATTATTTTGATAAGTGTGACAAGTCCACCTTATTTGATATACCAATTCACGACATATGACCATACACATGATAAACGTTGTTTCTGTACGCGTTTATCATCCACGCTCTGTCAACCCGCTCCATTGCATCGGCTCAGTCTTTGCGGCTGTTTTTATTTTTAGCCTATTTTGGCCGAATTCGCTCTGTATTCATTAGCGGAGATAGTACGAGTTAGAGCGAGTGTGCCGAGTGTGACATACGCCCTCTTACATCCGAATTAGATCCTAAACGTTACAAACGTCTTGTCTTAACTTGAGGGCGCATGGCTCGTGAAGTCAGCACAGAAAGCAAGCAAGTCACCCACGGCAGTCAGCACGCAGGTATCGCTTTCAATGAGTGACCTTGCCGATTTCTAACCCACGCAAAGATAGATTTCAGGATGTCAACCTTGCGCTAAAACCTTATGAGAAGTTTGTTTTCCCTGAATTAATTGAGGTAGGGTTAGCTGGCAGCCATGATGGCGAAGTAGGTGGATTGTTCGTAATTTTCTCTATAATATAATGCCAAATCTGACATATTTGGTCCACAAACAGTGATTTCATCGCTAATTTTAGAATTTAACAACTTTCGTGACTAAGCTTCTTGTAACCATTCACTTGACCGGACTAAAATTCGTACGATATTTTAAGAGCAATTTCCGTACTATCGGAATTTTAAGCTTTAATTTCATATCAAAAACATTGATGCCCGACTTCTTTTTTGATAAGAAAAACCGAGTCTGATTTTCACCGATTTTCGGTCAGAAAACGAAACTTACGATCCCCCGTTAGGCCTCGCCAACTTGATTTTAGTTTCCCGTAACCCGCCCGCGCTTCATTTTCATGCACGCGTTTGAATTCATTATTGAAATTTTGGGAAAAAATACCGTTTTTGCAATGAAAACGTCCGAATTCATGCATTTTGTGTGATGAAATTGTGAAAAATGATTTTGACGAGAAAAAAATATCATATGAAATTGTGCAGAGCAGAAGGATCGATTTCGAACCCCGGACCTCTCGTTCTCCAAGCGAACTCTCTACCATCTGAGCTATCAAGCGAAACTAGTTATATCCGTGAGATTTAAACACTTCATCAACAGCCCATCGACGGTTACGAAATGAATTTAGCTCGAGACAAGATTCGAGGTGCTATATTATAAGCATTCACTTGACCGGACTAAATAATGTTATAATATTTTAAGCATGTTTCTAGTTACAAAAGACTATGAATATTATGATACCATGGATAAAATTGGTGCCTGATTCTTCAGAAGTGACTTTTTTACCGTGAATTTGGCTTTAGTTTCGTCAAGTTTTTCTTGAATTCGGTCTGTGTGATTGCAATAATTTGCACCGAAAATACAACATGTCATGAAGTTCACAGATTATTAGATATATTATATGCATCACATGCCTTTTTATTTTACAATTTCATGGCAAATGTTTTTGAAATGTGTGATTATAATCATGAAAAGAGCTCATTTACATCGTGCTATCATGAGGTCAACTGTAACTACGAAGCGGTATCGCTACGGGTGAGTACTTCCGGTCGCTGTGAGTGGGTTAGAAAAACGACGGCTTTGAGCGCGGCTGCATACTGACTGCGGTGTTAATTTTCCATCATAATGTATTTTGTTGTATTACTGCCATCTTAAGTAACTCATGACGTAGACTAGTGTGTAAGATCCACTATTATAGCATTTTCAAGTCGTGTCAAAAAGTGTCCCATTTTAGGGACAAAAATAATTTAAAAAAAGAAGAAGATATATGATCAATTCAGTAACAAGTGTGTGAATCCCACTTTGGCCACTTTGATCAGGAATTGGATTTTCATTTGAAAAATCAAACTCAAACTGCTTTTGCTATTCCAATGATGATTTGAGATATGTGAGATAAAAGTACACTGATTTCAAATCAGTTTTGGGATAGATGGCCGATAATTTTGATTTAGCTCTTTTTTGAAGAAAATAAAGTTTCTTTTTGGAAATATAAGCAAAAAAGAGGCTATTTTTAGGCAACCTAGGCAAGTGTTGCATTAATCAGAATTTGTATACTTGTTCGGTTAGATATATCATTTTTAGGCCAAAATAACCAAAATGGTCGTCAAGGTCATAGGTCACATATTTACTCTTGTTGTTACATTTAAAATAACCGTCCTTTGTGTATTGATTCGCTGCTGTAGGGATGCTTCGCCAATTTGGAGTTGATTAACTATAGAAAGCAGTGAGTGAACACGTATTGCGCCGCAGAGGTGGCTTCAGTGTAATCTCAGCATGCAGTAGAAACACACTGTGCACTGTGATGATGGAGACAGTTTAACACCTGATTAGCATGGAAATGTACAGAAACATCATGGCCCATTAGAGGAACTTATCATTGAGACTTTTCAACTTGTTTGGTATCATTGTATTGAGAAATAAAATCCCAATTCATATTGATACAGATATGAAAAGTCTTAATCATTAGTTCGTCTAATGGACCATGATATTTCTGTACATTTCAATGGAAATCAGGTGTTGAATCATCGCAGTGCACAGTGCTTTTCTATTGCATGCTGGGATTACATTGAAGCAACCTTTGATTGTTGGGCCGTGCACTTATAGAAATCATAAGCATGTATATATTGGTCAATACTATACTATGTATTAAAAAAGGCAATTATCAAAACGTATCAAGAAGGCAGTTGAAATACCCAAGGAATCGTAGTACGGTCATAAACACGTCTGTCCTGGGATTAAAACCCTGGTGTCAAAATGCCGTCTTACAAATCTTTCAAGATCAAGGAGAAGTTGGCCAAGAAGAAGAAACAGAACTGACCGATCCCAAATTGGGTAAGGATGAAAATTGGCAACAAAATCAGATACAATACCAAGACGTCACTGGCGAAGAACAAAGCTGAATTTCTAGATGCACAGAATCTGACTGTTCACCGATACAGAACTTGGGTTTTTAATTCATTTCTGCTGCGTGAGTACAGGGTAAAAAAATGTAATGAAATAAGTCATCTTGAAATTGGAAAGTAAAACATGATAATGAAAACATACTTCTGGGATTAAGGTGTTATCTGTCTTAATGTGTTAGCCTATAGATAGAAAAATAAATATCTTGTAATCGGAACTTAAAATACATAAGGACCCGGGACTCGGACTTGGATATCAAGGACTCGGACAGCAAGAAATTGGGGTTTTTTTTCTTCCCAAAATCACGCGAAAAAAACGGGGCATTCAATAACCAAATTAGTATGATTTCATTTCTCGTTGCTGTTGCAAGAATTTGGAACAGTCTACCACGCGATGCTAAACGTACAGATTCTATTATAAGAAAACTTTAAAGATATGCAAATAGTATATGTATAATACCCATGCTAGTTATCATTTTTGTGCTATTAATTACTTATAATGTTTAGAAAAGCGCCATGAGCGTCATTTCTGACGGATACCGGCGCTATAGAAATTACCATTACTATTATTAGTATTATTATTAGTAGCGGCAGTCCAATCTAAACCGACGGTGCTAATAACGACAGACAGTGCCAATATCAACCGACAGAGCCAATTTCAAACGACAGTGCCACGTCTAAACCGACATGAATCTAATAGGGGGGGGGGGGGCGGTACTACGGCGCCCCCGCTACTAAAACAGCCCCCCGCGATAGAATTTTCCACCGCAACCCAAAAAATACCGCCGCGGGGAAATTTTTATAAATAAACTTCATAATATTCCCGACGCGACAACACAACTCACCGGCGCGACAACTAATCCCCCGTCCGTCACATTACTTTACTTACACTCAAATTTAATTGGGCAGGGGGGGGGGGGGGGAAGAAAGCAACGAAAGCCCAGGGTGTTCAAAACGAAATTGTTCGCCGTCTTATTACGTTTCGTCAATCGGGGCCCGGACGATTCGGGTGTTTCAAACGGGTCGCGGAATGCGGATCGCTTGACTCGTGAACCATGGGGTGTGACGTCATCAATAAAGACTATACCCGGGCATAGTCGCGACTATGCCCGGGCATAGTTGTTTTTCATGACGTCATATTGAAATTGAAGGCATAGCTTGATTATCCCCTCACTTTTAACAAATCAAATGACAGGAATCTATGTATGCGGTATATAATTTGTATTATACAACACCTAAGAAAATCATTGTTATTTCAATGCAGTATTATAGGTCACGTGTGATTAAATATCCGCCCCATTGCACGATTTGCCGTGCATCGACCCCTACGATACATTGCACGGTAAGCCGCTCGGCCCGAACGCGATTTTCGGGTTGCCGCCCATGACTTGACAACCGACTTGACAACCTTTGACCCAGTGCAGACGACACAATGGCGGAGTTTGTTATGCTTACAGACGACGACTTAGCCGAGTTACTTGATGGTGTAGATGCTAAAAACACGAAAAAGCAAATACAGTACGCCTTAAATCGACTCGAAGCATTTGCCAAGTTTGCCGGAACAAGTTTAGACGCCGTTCTAGGTCACACCTGTTCGCGTATATACGAAAAGTCCGATTTACAGGGCGACCTCAGTTTTCACCTTACTCTTTTGTTTCGCCATATTTGGAAGTGATATCCAAATTGATCGATATCAGCGTAAACGAAACACCCGTTGGGCGCGATTCTAAAATGGCGACGGCTGTGCACTGAATTTTGTTTCTGGCGCGGGCGCACGGCTGTTTGATCGCTGTTTTATTATAGATAAAGGGGGTGCACCAGTTAGGACGGGGGAGGGGGGAGCGGGGGGAGGGGGGGGGGGGACTTTTAAACTCAAAATGTGAAATAATATCCCAAAAAGCAAATCGGGGGGCACATATTAGGATATTCAGCATTTGAGCCTAGCGCGCTCTGAAAAAGACTTTTTTCGTTGCGGTTTCAACACGAACGCAATTTATTCCGTCAAATATGTCGCAGATTGACCAGTTCGATAAAAAAAACCATTATACGTAACTCAAAATGTGATATAATATACTAAAAAAGCAAATCGGGGGACACATATTAGGATATCCAGCATTTGAGCCTAGCGCGCTCTGAAAAAGACTTTTTTCGTTGTCGTTTCAACACGAACGTAATTTATTCCGTCAAATATGTCGCAGATTGACCAGTCCGATAAAAAAACATTATACGTAACTCAAAATGTGATATAATATCCCAAAAAGCAAATCGGGGGGGGGGGGGGGGGGGGGGGGGCACATATTAGGATATTCAGCCTTTTGAGCTTAGCGCGCTCTGAAAAAGACTTTTTTCGTTGCGGTTTCAACACGAATGTAATTTATTCCGTCAAATATGTCGCAGATTGACCAGTTCAATAAAAAAACATTATACGTAACTCAAAATGTGAAATAATATACTAAAAAAGCAAATCGGGGGGCACATATTAGGATATCCAGCATGTGAGCCTAGCGCGCTCTGAAAAAGATTTTTTTCGTTGCGGTTTCAACACGAACATAATTTATTCCGTCAAATATGTCGCAGATTGACCAGTTCGATAAAAAAACATTATACGTAACTCAAAATGTGATATAATATACTAAAAAAGCAAATCGGGAGGCACATATTAGGATATTCAGCATTTGAGCCTAGCGCGCTCTGAAAAAGACTTTTTTCGTTGCGGTTTCAACACGAATGCAATTTATTCCGTCAAATATGTCGCAGATTGACCGTCCCGGTACATCTAACCATGGACTTAGCAGACCGATTCAGCAACAACCAGGACCAGCGATGGAATCAGCGGGAGGAAGTCGGGCGGAAGCGACAGCTGCCGCCTCAGTAGTGGCGGGAAATGCAATTTCGGCGGCGGGAAACTCAGCGCCATTGCCAAGAAGTTCGCCAACCGGATAAATGATGGACAAATCCAAGGAAATTCAGCGCCAGCTCCAGGAATCTCTCATCCGGTGGTTGAAGGTGAAATTGGGATCAACAACCAGGCAGAAATGAACTTTCAGCGGGCCGGATTCGCAAATCAAGGCGGTGGGCAGACTGGTCCGTTACCCTCTGGTATGAACTTGATGACGTCACGGGAAAACTCGCCTAGAGAAGTGTCGTCATCGCTTGGTAGCATGCAGCAGCACCAGCAGGGGTGTGCCACTGAGCTTGCCGATCGGAGGCCACTTTTAAATTAAAATTTGGTCGGCATAGAACTGGTGGCGCTATACCGATCAGGCGTGATTGTAGCAGACGACACGACGCTGGCCACGCGTCTCTCAGACGACCCAATATGTCAACGGGAGTGCACTATTTTGAATTATTTTAAACAGTCATCGTCCGGTTAACGATGACAATTCTTCTAATTATGATGAATTTGTCAAAATGATGAGAAATAACATTCGCGATTACGTGTTATAATTCATTACGTATTCAACATTTAGGTTTCGCGTGGCCACCGTCGTCTGTGTAAATCCACAGCGCCCTCAAACCTATGCCGACCAAATATTACGTTAAACCTGGTTAAACATTGTTAAACGCGTTAAACGCCGGTCACCGACACATTCCGATGATTACCATAATTTATGTAAATATGCAAAAGGGACCGTTTTCGCTACGTACGTTAGTATAGGACTTTCCTATCCCAAAATTAATAGTATCCCTGGCACCAGGCAGTCCAACAGAACTTTGCTCCGGTATACGGAGGTGGACTCAATAACAATGTGACGGCGGCAAGTTTGTTGAGTGGAAATGCAGTAGGAGGACAAGTGGCAGGGGGTGAGAATGTGTTAAATGTTGTAAATTCTTTCCCACTATCATTTAATCCTAGTCAGAGCTATGCTCAAAATCCCCTAGTTTCTGTATGCAGCCCGCTAGGGACCGATTTGCCAATTGCAATTATAGGGAAAATCATAAATTCCGACTACGTCGAATTTGGCAACCTGTTGGATAAAAGTGGGGGTAGCGAGGGGGATTGTACGGGTATGTCGTTGTCGGTGAATAATACGGGGCAATTTGTATGGGTAGACAACAACAAGTCAAAACGTACCATTAACTCAGTCATGGACTGACGCATTTCTCGTTTTTTCGTCTGTTTATTTGGGGGCCCACCCGGGCCGCGCGCAGGAGTTGCTCAAATACGCTAATTTAATTCGTACTGCTGCAACACGTTATGCAGGGTGGGGTTGGAAGACCTATGACATTCAATTTAGAATGCGCCAGCAACGGCAACCAAATAGGTCTTGGGCTATCATAGATGGGGAATTGTAGACCATATATGTTGCAACACCAGCATTTAGGGGGGGGGGGGGGTGGGTGCAACTCCTCCTTTTCGGAATGCAGGACAGGGAAAGAATCAGTCCGGGAATGGCAAGCGGGGGGGGGGGGGCGGGGGGGGGGGAGGGGGTAGCTTGTTTCGACTTCAACAAGTCAGGGGGTGTGCAAGGCACCCATGTAAATTTTTCCACAAGTGTACAAAATGCCACATCATCGGACACGGGGCCCATTCCTGTATGAAATAGGTCAAACTATTGCGGTAAGGAGGGTTCTTGTACACTAGGCCAATTTTGCGTTTCATGTAAATACACATCCCCCGTTAATGTGAAGGCCATAGATCCGTGGTTAAACAATTATCCCGATAAAACAGCGGCGGGGGTGTTATTAAATGGTGTTTCTCATGGTTTTAGGTTGGGATATGAAGGTGTACGGGCTCCACGGGATTCACCTAATTTGAAATCTGTCAATTTAGATCCTGATGCGGTCTTGAAAAAAATTGGGCAAGGAAATAGGGTTGGGCCGTATCGCGGGGCCATTCAAATCCAGACCTCTGGATAGACTAATAGTCTCCCCCATTGGCTTAATTCCAAGACCTCAACCGGGTAAATTTAGGTTAATCCAACACCTATCTTATCCGGAGGGGTCATCAGTAAACGATGGCATTGACCCCAATATGTGTTATGTCAAATATGCCAGTTTTGATACAGCCGTAGATTTAGTGGCGAGTGCCGGGCCTCATTCGTTAATGGCCAAAGCAGATATCGAATCTGCGTTCAGGTTATTACCGGTACATCCCGCGGACTTTGAATTGTTAGGAATTAGGGTGGGGGATCAGTTTTTCGTGGACAAGGCGCTTCCGATGGGGGCGTCTTGTTCACCGGCATTATTTGAGAAATTTTCAACATTTGTGGAATGGGTCGTCAAACAGGTCTCGGGGTCAGGGATGGTGTCTCACTACGCGGATGATTATATTTTCGTAGGGGTCAAGGGTCAATCCAAGGAGTCATGTAGCATGCTGTTTGATTGTTTTTCTAAGTTATGCAAAGACTTAGGGGTTCCATTATCCTCAGAAAAGTCAGTCGGCCCTACGTCAAAATTAATTTATTTGGGTCTGGAAATTGACTCCGCCTGTCAAGTGGTGTCCATCCCGAAGGAAAAGGTTAAATCAATATCTGCCAAAATTGAGAAGGCTTTACAGTCTGATAAGATATCGCTAAGGGGTTTACAGTCAATGATCGGGTCATTATCCTTTGTGTGCAGGGCAGTTTCACCTGGGAGAACGTTCCTCCGCAGGCTCATCAACCTAACGTGTGGCGTGAAGAAACACTGGCACTTAGTTAGGTTGACAAAGGGGGCAAGGGCAGATTTAAAAATGTGGTTAGTATTTCTGCAGAATTTTAATGGGGTCGCGATAATCCCAGAGCAAATGTGGGTGGGTGACGCGGATTTAGAATTATTTACGGATGCTAGTGCGAGGCTGGGTTGTGGAGGTTTTTTCAAGGAACGGTGGTTTCAGAGTAGTTGGCCAGGGACGTTAGGGCGCACACAATCCATAACTTGGTTGGAATTTTTTCCTATTGTTATCGCGATTGTACTTTGGGGCCATCTGTTACGAGGCAAACGTATCATACTACGCTGCGATAATGAGGCAGTAGTTGCCATCATTAATAAGCAAACGTCAAAATGCCCTCATGTCATGAAGTTGTTGCGTTTCATGGTGTTACAATGCTTGAAACAAAACATATTATTCTGCGCAAAACACATCCCGGGAGAACGCAATGTTATCGCTGACGCTCTTTCTCGATTTCAGATGGAGCGTTTCCGGGATGTGGCACCCCATGCGTCACCAGTCGGGACACCAGTGCCGCCGTTTCTTTGGACGCTCTAAATGCAGAATCGCTGCGTTTACTAAGTGCGTCATTAGCACCAAGCACCCAGGTGACGTACACAGGTTGCGTCAATAAGTTTATAGATTTTAGACACCAGTATAACTTGCGCCCATGTGGCCTGGGTCATACAGGGATATTATGGCATACATTGCTTTTATGTCGCTTGGTGGGTGGGCTCCCTCATCAATCTTCACGCATTTGGCAGCCCTGTCGTTTGTCCACAAAATAAAGTGTTTTATTATCAAGAAAATGAAGGAGGGTTGTAAGCGTCAGGGTTACCGCACAGATAACAGACGGCCAATCACATACAAGCTTTTGTGTAAACTAATAGGGGTCTTACCTTCAGTTTGTTGGTCTGCATATGAAATTACACTTTTCAAGGCTGCATTTATGCTGTCATTTTTTGGATTTTTGAGAGTGGGGGAACTCACCAGCCCTAGTAAGTCTGCGGACACGTCACGTATAATCGCATTCTCAGATATCACTTTCAAAAACGGGGGTATGGAGGTGAGAATACGGTTTTCTAAAACAGATCAGAGGGGGGTTTCAGTACCGTTGTTTTTTCAACGGGCACAGAACCCCATGTTATGCCCGGTGGTAGCAATAACTGATTTTTTGCAAATACGGGGTAACCATCCAGGCCCACTCTTTGTCCATTTCAACGGGGGTCCACTAACTAGTGGCCAATTTTCTCACATCTTAAAAAAAGGGATAATTGTACTGGGCCTCCATCCGGCAGGTTTCAGTCCCCATAGCTTCAGAATTGGGGCAGCCACGTCGGCAGCAATGTGCGGGTTGTCCGACGAACAAATTCAGGCTCTTGGTAGGTGGAAAAGTACAGCATTCCAGCTTTATATTAGGCCAGGGCAGCTGGATTCTATATTTTAAGGGTTGACATGGGATGGCTAATGAAGGGTCATTATTCGCACCACACACAAATAAGCCACAAAGTTTGGTTTTAATTATTATTATAATTTTGTTTAATCTGTCGTTCTGCAGGTATGATGCGCACGTTGGTCATAGGGGATAGTATGGTGGGCCGGGTATCAGGCAGAAAGGTGCAGTTAAGGGGTGGTGGCCAGGTGATTTGGTATGGTTTCGGGGGTGGTAAACTAGCAGAGCTCCGTGGTAAGCTGACCAGTTTTCTACGCTGGACACGTTTTCCTACAACCATCATCATCCATGTAGGTACAAATGATATCTTCCATGGCAAGACATGGCAAATACGCTCTCTAGTGACCGAAACATTGCAGGCCATGAGACAGTTGTACCCGAACACTAGGATCATATGGTCTGATATACTGCCTAGAGCCTTTTACTTGTTCGAAAGTAAACAAGGGGCAGGAAAGAGGGCCACTAGTAATGTGAACGAGCACGCTCATAGAGTGTGCCGAAGTTTGGATAATGCATGCTTTATTAGTCATTCTCATAATATTAGCCCAGGTGATCACACACTCTATTGCTGGGACTCTGTACATTTTTCTCCGAAGGGGAATGAATGTCTTTTGAGCAACTGGGCCGATGGCTTATGTTACTTCAATAACAACCCGGGAGCAAAGCGCTTTCCTCCTGCAGCGCTTTCCTCCTGCAGCACTTTAACTTCATGGTCACAGTTGCAAGTCAGAAATTGGGGGGGGGGGGGGGGGGGGGGGGGCTGGGCAAGTATTTGGCTTGGACGTGAGGTCAATGTCAAGTACTTGTTTGGCTGTGTTTTTTGGTTTGGCAAAGTAAAATGAGTTAAGATCAAAATAATGAGTGAACGACACGTTCAGAAAAAAGTTGAAATTATTAATGTGTTGGTCAAGGTGCATCAAATAAACAATACTTTTCAATTGTTACATGTTTTCACCCACAAATTCCGTTGTCAATTTGTGTGTGGAAAAAAAGAATACTTTGTACGTATCTCAAGGTCTTCGGAAATAGTTAAATGCTTGGATAATCCACTCCAATATAATAATCATAATGATAAAATAGTAGTGGTTCCAAAATGATCACAATTATGTGTTAGGCCAGGTTTTGGCTAAACAAAGAAAATGTTAAGGACTAGTCGCAACTTTCAATTCCAGTCAGGTTTGACATTATTATTTTCCAAGGGGTTCATTGGGTGGACTGCCCACGAACAGGGGGAAAGAGGAGGAGGGCTTCATCTGAGCACTCTTGCCTCTCTCCCTTGCTATTTACTGTGTTTATGAATAAACATGTGGTGTTGAATTGAGCATGGGTTGGCAGTCCTTAATGAAATAAATGAAATGTTATATACATGTATCTCGCTTGACACGAGGCAACTGCAAAAACAACTGTTTGTGTGTTAATTCTAGCGTCTGGTGGTAATTTGTTACAAAATAACAATGATTTTTCTCATTGTTGTATAAAACAAATAATGAATGTTTTCATTCGTGCAATGGAACGAATATTTTCACGAGGTGAAAGATGCAATGTTCCAACGAGGCGGAGCCGAGTTGAATGGAACATTGCATCTTTTACCTCATGAAAATATTCGTACCATTGCACGAATGAAAACATTCATTATTCGTATACTATCACACTCTTGGGCATTCAATATTTGTATATTACCATATCACTCGGTCCAATTTTAATTTTTCCATTGCACGAGGCGAAGCCGACTGTAATGGGATAATCTAAGTTGGACCGAGTGATATAGTTTTACTATTGCACAATATTTGTTCAATATTTGTTTTATATCATGATATCACATTATTCTTTTCCAGCCGAATGATGGTAACAACTATCACATTGTTGAAATTAAGCCTGATATAATAAAATCTATCACATGGTTAAAATCAGACCTATCATGATATAATACATTCTTAAACAGCTAAGAAAGTTTAAGCAATCTCATTGGTTCTCAGAGAAATCGGCGACATCTAGATGAGACAATAGAACACGGGGAGGTGGGGCTTACGTTTTAACAGCGCCCGACCTTCACAATGCGTGGTTTGCTCCATAACGCGCACTTCTGCAGTGCGTCTTTAGCGCTTTTCCTGCGTTTATGCCGGCGCTGCGACGCTTACGCATGGTTTACTCATCGCATGTGATTGGATGGAATGTTTGTGGGCTATTCGATCCTAGCAGGGGTAAAAGTTGTCAAATGTGGACAATAAAATGTACTTATTTCTTTGATAAATGTCTAAAGTATGATTGTTTAAGAATGAGAATAAAGGTATTGTTTTTAGACCGTACCCGTGTTATATTGTCTGACATAAATGCGTTCGATAGCATTATTTTTTGCGTAGAACAACTCCGCCTGCGGCGTCGTTGTTCTACTTAAAATAATACTATCGTCCGCATTTATGTCAGACAATATAACACGGGTACGGTCTAAAAACAATACCTTTATTCTCTAATTATATGCTTCGATTCTATGCAATTTTTAAAAACAAAACAAAAAAGGATACTAGTGAATTTGTGATATTTGGTAGTAAAGGGTTGGACCAATTTTTCATTTGAATTTGAAGCTTTTTTCGGTTATTCGGAAATAAGATACAATTAGTTCAGGCATAAAACATGCATAATTTCGATATATATTTTTTTGTTTGTAATTTAGATGGTTACTGTATGTCTTTTCTTTTACATCTAGCTGGTTTTGGATTTTGACTTGATGCTAAAATGCCCAAAACGCTCTTTTCATTTGGGAATACGAAATGTACGAATAGCCGTAATTCATTTTCTAAAAACCGGCAGTGTGTGAACGCGTATGATACGTTGAATGTGCACAGTGCACGCTGCGGCAGACCGAAAATTTACCGCTTCTTTAATGATCAGTTTCTGGAGTTTCTGTAACTGAAGTTGCTCGTCGATTTGTATGGGCGGCCATCACTGTCAAAAAGGTCAAAAAACAAACAAAGGTCTCAAAAAACAGACAAAGGTCTCAAAAAACAAGCAAAGGTTTAAAAAAACAGATAAATGTCTCAAAAAAACAGACAAAGGTCTCAAAAAACAAGCAAAGGTCTCAAAAAACAGACAAAGATCTCAAAAAACAAGCAAAGGTCTAAAATCACAGATAAAGGTCTCAAAAAAACAGCAAAGGTCTCAAGAAAACAGACAACGGTCTCAAAAAACAAGCAAAGTCTCAAAAACTCGTAAAGGTCTCAAAATCTGGAAAGGTCAAAACTTACAGAGACGTCTCAAATCGCAATAAGGTCAAAAATCACAATACGGTCTCAAATCGCAATAAGGTCAAAAAACGCAATACGGTCAAAAATCACAGTACGGTCAAAAAACGGAATACGGTCAACAATCACAATAAGGTCAAAAATCTCGTTACGAGTTTGTGAATGCTACACACGGGAGGTAGAGCGTGTATCTCACCCGTTAACCGAGATTCTCGAAATGACGTCATTTCAAGTAGGCATTGATTTGACGTCACTGTTTGTGATTGATTGCTTGTTTGATTGATTGATTGATTGATTGATTGATTGATTGATTGATTGATTGATTGATTGATTGATTGATTGATTGATTGATTGATTGACTTCATTGAAAACACATGTTCTTACAGTTAGAAGGCGCTCTTTAAATTGACAATCAATCAATCAATCAACCAATTAATCAATCAATCAATAAATCGATTAATTAATCAATCAATCAATCGATTAATCAATCAATTAAATAAATAAATGAATCGATCAAACGATCAATCAATCAATAAATAAATACATAAATACATAAATACATAAATACATAAATCAATCAATCAATCAATCAATCAATCAGCCAATCAATCAATCAATCAATCAATCAATCAATCAATCAATCAATCAATCAATCAATCAATCAATCAATCAATCAATCAATCAATCAATCAATCAATCAATCAATCAATCAATCAATCAATCAATCAATCAATCACAAACAGTGACGTCAAATCAATGCCTACTTGAAATGACGTCATTTCGAGAATCTCGGTTAACGGGTGAGATACACGCTCTACCTCCCGGGTGTAGCATTCACAAACTCGTAACGAGATTTTTGACCTTATTGTGATTTTTGACCGTATTCCGTTTTTTGACCGTACTGTGATTTTTGACCGTATTGCGTTTTTTGACCTTATTGCGATTTGAAACCGTATTGTGATTTTTGACCTTATTGCGATTTGAGACGTCTCTGTAAGTTTTGACCTTTCCAGATTTTGAGACCTTTACGAGTTTTTGAGACTTTGCTTGTTTTTTGAGACCGTTGTCTGTTTTTTTGAGACCTTTGCTGGTTTTTTGAGACCTTTGTCTGTTTTTTGAGACCTTTGTCTGTTTTTTTGAGACATTTATCTGTTATTTTAGACCTTTGCTTCTTTTTTGAGACCTTTGTCTGTTTTTTGAGACCTTTGCTTGTTTTTTGAGACCTTTGTGTGGTTTTTTTAGACCTTTGCTTCTTTTTTGAGACCTTTGTCTGTTTTTTGAGACCTTTGCTTCTTTTTTGAGACCTTTGTCTGTTTTTTGAGACCTTTGCTGGTTTTTTGAGACCTTTGTCTGTTTTTTGAGACCTTTGCTGGTTTTTTGAGACCTTTGTCTGTTTTTTGAGACCTTTGCTTGTTTTTGAGACCTTTGTCTGTTTTTTGAGACATTTATCTGTTTTTTAGACCTTTGCTTGTTTTTTTAGACCTTTGTCTGTTTTTTTAGACCTTTGTCTGTTTTTTGAGACCTTTGTCTGTTTTTTGAGACCTTTGCTTGTTTTTTGAGACCTTTGTCTGTTTTTTGAGACATTTATCTGGTTTTTTGAGACCTTTGCTTGTTTTTGAGACCTTTGTCTGTTTTTTGAGACATTTATCTGTTTTTTAGACCTTTGTCTGTTTTTTGAGACCTTTGTTTGTTTTTTGACCTTTTTGACAGTGATGGCCGCCCATAGATTTGGAGTTAGAAGGAAGGTTGCACGGAAATGGAGAGACAGGTGATGGATTACAAACATCATGCATGATCATGGTCATTGTAAGGATGAGTCTCACACCAGTAGATACAGTGAGGAGTTGGAAACAATTGATGATGTGAGATGTTCGGATTATGATTGTCTTTTCATGGAGAAAGAGAAAGAAGAGGTACACTTTAGACTGTTTTGTTCACGGTCTTTTCACGGGTATAGGGTTAAGTGCAACAATGGAAACTGCATTATTTGTTATTCAAATGACCACTGCTTCATCAATATTGGTGCTATTGTGACAAATAAGGTGTCAAAATGCGCGGGAGGAAATGCCTGTTCTTTCCCACTTGTTGAATTTATTAAGGGTCCTAAGAATGAAACACAGGGCACCTCGAAACAAGAAATGTCTTTAAAAAAGACAACGCCTCAGCTTAAACAAACAAAGAATTCCGTTTCAATGGGGTGTATAGTTTTCACAAATTATTCATAAACGAAAGGAAATGTTAAAGGTGTTAAAGTGTAAAAATAAATTTGTCTTGGCATGTGTGAAGCTTTCTTTTTACCCCCCCCCCCCTGCCCAAATAAATTTGAGTGTAAGTAAAGTAATGTGACGTAACTTAAAGTAACCTAACGTAACTTAACGTAAAGTAAAGTAACGTATGGTAACGTAACATAAAGTAACGTAAAGTGACGTAACGTAAAGTAACATAAGGTAAAATAACGTAACGTAAAGTAACGTAACGTAAAGTAACAAGTAACGTAACGTAATGTAAAGTAACGTAAGTTCTGTAACATAAAAATCCCCCACCCCAATGAATTGCATAAACAATTCAGATTTCATAATAATTCAATTTTGAAATTGGGATTAAGACATTGTCTAAAATATTTAAAGTAAAGAACCCATTTGTAAACATTTTCATTGGACAGTTATTTTCTCCATAAAGAAATGTCTTTCTCTTTTCTACTTAAAATTGAAAAGGTCTTTATTCTACCATCCTGTATAACAGGACATTACTTTATCACCCTGTATAACTAGACACTGTAAAAAATTCTACTGGAAATTACTATACTACATTCATTCCAATAATAAATAAGAAGTCTTTAAAACACATTTCTTTCTCTTTTCTACTTGAAGAGGTCTTTATTCTACCACCCTGTATAACAATACATTATTTTATCACCCTGTATAACTAGACACTGTAAAATAATTCCACTGGAAATTACTATACTACATTCATTCCAGTAATAAATGAAAAGTCTTTAAAACACATTTCTTTCTCTTTTCTACTTGAAAAGGTCTTTATTCTACCACCCTGTATAACAAGATATTATTTTATCACCCTGTATAACTAGACACTGTAAAAAAATCCACTGGAAATTACTATACTACATTCATTCCAATAATAAATAAGAAGTCTTTAAAACACTTTTCTTTCTCTTTCCTACTTGAAAAGGTCTTTATTCTGCCACCCTGTATGTCAGAAATCAACCCCCGTTCCGTCAATGGAACAACAACCTCATCACTATAATTTTTATGTTTCTTTCAAAATATCAGTAACTCATGATGCCTAATATTATTGTGCACACGCAGGAAATAAGTTTCCGTTCTAGGCCTACCCATGCAGCTAATGGAATAGTCTCCTAATGAATAAATGTATTAAGGACAAAGGTCAGTAGTCAATGCAAACAATCAGCAGCAAGGGGCGGAGCCTAATTGTGCATGTGTAATATAGCGCACAATTGGGCCCATTAGCTGTACTCATTACATTGAAAGAAGTACACACGGCATTAACACGGCAAATTCGGCAATACTGGCAAGTAGGCGCTAATAGTGGGTGGCAATTCCTTTATAGAACGCCTTCGGCGAAAAAGTGGATACTTTCTTTTTGGAGGAAGAATATCCATATCTAGCACACACCACCATGGATCAGTCATCCTCCCGTTTGGAAAAATACTCTAAAATAGAAACACTTTTTTTTTACCCTTATAGGCAATTCCAAATGTTCAGTATGATTGACACTAGGATCAATGTATTTAAAGTTAATGATGTATTGCTGATTGACGTAGGCTATTCGTATTTTTAAATTGTCCGATGTTCGTTCAAAATGTGAACTATGCCCTTTGGCCGTGGTTCTCCGGTAAATAAATGCAATATGAAACTGGCATGCAAGGCTCTTAGTATACATAATCATTAATACATTAAGAACGTTTATTAGCAATAATTATTATAATGAGAACCAGTGTTTACAACACATTTTAGTTAGTTTTAATAATAATAGCTAGCAATTTGGGACCACACTGTACTTAAAACGGCTTAAAACATGCATTTTGGGGAATTTGCATCGAATATCCATAACAATAATTTATTTCCTTATCTCCAAATAACTGTTTGTGCTTTTTATGAATGAGGTAACAAACTACGGAGAAGAAATTTGCTCATTTAATGTATATCTCAGACTTTTCGTACCGATTATTGATTTTGAATTTGCCAACATCAGAGCACCTGGTCAGGGACTTTTATGTTAGGGGTATTGTTCTTTTACTACGTGCTTCATTTGTTTGTTAGATTTGTTTGGTGTTTTTGAAACAAATATTCATTCGTTTTGACTCACGCTGCATAGTATTCTAAATATTCATAATTCTTCAATGAGGAACATTTTAAATGATAAAGTTCTCATCTTCATTTCTTGTATTTATAATAACCTATTAAACGAACCTCTGTTTTCTTTAGTTGAGCTTCTTTTTTTCTTTATTTTTCATATGAAATGCATTAATTCATCAAAACACATGTTCGTAAACGGACATGGGGCGGGGGGGGGGGGGGGGGGGCGGTGCGAACACCTGAACTTAACAATATAAAATATAAAAAAAATGTCATGGCAATTTCAAAAACCTCTGTTTGGATTATTAAAAAGTCAAATGTTTGTCAAACGACTCAAATCCTTTATGTACATTATCATACATTCATAATATTACATACATCGACAATCATGATGTGAGCTTTTAGTTAACACATCACATGTATTATTTCTATTCACAAGTATACACCTAGCACATAAAGTCCCTGACCAGGTGCTTTGAGGTTGACTAATTCAAAATATATAATCGGTACCAAGAATCTGAGATATACATTAAATGAGCAAATTTCTTCTCCGCAGTTTGATACCTCATTCAACAAAGTCGAATGGATACTTTTAAAGTTATGGCGATTTCAATGACCGCGCATGCAACAGAAAAGTTGCACTAGGTATAGGAATCATTGATTTGTGTGTGATTACTGTCATAACTGTGTGCTATCTGAACGAGACAGATGAATGGTCTTTAGTGATAACCGCAATGTGCGGGACAAAGGGTGTATCTGGCTGTGAAGAATACAAGTCTTAGCTGATACACTGTGAGTTTTTCAGTGCGTAAATCCATAGACGGGTAAAACATTGATTTTTACCGTCTATGGTAAATCACACACAAATCAATGATTTTCCTATACCTAGTGCAACTTTTCTGTTGCATGCGCGGTCATTGAAATCGACATAAATTTAAAAGTATCCATTCGATTTGTTGAATGAGGTATCAAACTGCGGAGAAGAAATTTGCTCATTTAATGTATATCTCAAATTTTTGGTACCGATCATATATTTTGAATTAGCCAACCTCAAAGCACCTGGTCAGGGACTTTATGTGCTAGGTGTATATCAGTACGGTACTCAGTATGTTGTATTAAAATATCATTTTAGAAAAATTCACTTATGATATTGAATATTGTTACAGAACGATCTTCAACATAACTTAAATTTGAGTAACTACGTGAAAAAGCATGACTAACACAAAAGGAAAGGGGCGCTCAAATAAATAATAACAGTATAGCCTTGAAGGGTATACCGGGGGCATATATCATATGGCTGGTGTTTTTATAGCAGATGAGCAGTGATTAAGAAATGTAAGGGGTTGGACTGTGGGAAGTGCTTTGGTATACGAATTAAAAAAGTAGGAGTAGGCCTACAAAGCAATTTATGGCATAGCCTTGACACGTGTAAGGAAAGGAAAGCAATACATACAGGTAGGAATATGGCCGGCGTCGGTATGGGCAGCATGAACGTTTCTTATAGAGAAGTAAAGTTTTGCATTATATATACATACATAAGCAAATATAGATCTCTTGATTGTTGATGTATTTAACATGGCTACATATCTGAGCCAGATGAGTTTATTTGGGGAAAATCAAGATTTTTCAACTTTCAACTTTGTCACACGTCGGGTCCTTTAAAATGAAAATCTAGTTTCAGTTTTCAACTTAATTTCGTATTAATATGGTCTTCTCACAATTACCAAATATTTCCCCGGGTTTTACATCACTTCCAATCACAAAATGTCCTTATTTATTGTAATATGAATTCAGTTTACAACGACGCCGAAAAAATCTACCCAACGGTTGGTTGGTTGGTTCGGTCAGTCAGGCTTTTTGGTTTTTTTTTCCATCTTGAAAAAAGAGAGCTTTTGACAAGCCCTCAAAAATTATTAGGCAATATTATTTTGTTTGTGGATTTTGCCTTGCTATTACATTTTCAGTATGTGAGCTCAACTGCCTTCTCATTTTTATCTTTTCATAATGAAAATATGAAATGAGCACGCGTCATGGTTAAAGAAATATGGTGGAAGGGTGTTGGTCAGAGTGACCGGGACGCGACCGGGACCAGGTAAGGTTTTGGTGATTATTGAAAAAAATGCTTCAATCTTTAGTACTGAATATGACTGACCCTTTAGCTACATTTGAAATTAAGTGAAAGTACCAACAAAGTGAGTCCAAATTGTCAAGCGTTTGCGTCTATCTTGCCCATTGAATTCACAGAAGTCAATTTCAAATTAAATTCAGAGTTATTTTGGAGTCTTTGAGTCTTTCATAATTTGTTTTCAATAATTACGTCACAATGCCCTGAAACTATATTTGCATGTTGAGGATTACATCAATTCATTGAACAAAACAAAATTAAACAGAGTCCAGAAAACGTAGATTGTTTAGTTTTGTGATTGTAAATAATCTAAATATAAAATTGTCTAAAAAAATAATATACCACCAGGATAAAAATATTCGATATCATGTTATTCAGGGGATGGAGCAATCCTGCATTTTGTTTTAGCACTATTCACATTATGCTATTGCCATATAGCCTAATTCCATTTTCAAAATGTCAAGATGTTCATTGAAGTTAAAAATGCATTAAAGGCATATTATGTGATCTTTTCCAGAGAGCGCCCTCTATTCATGATTTTTTTTAGAAAGTAGATTTTCTTACAGATTTACATTTCTGATCAAAAATCGTATATACATTCCAAGTTACATACAGAGCGATACGATTCCTAATTACCTCAAAATCATGGTTTTAGAGGGAATTTAGCCTAGAGTAAAATAAGTTGTCGGACAAAAATCGACATCCGACAGTTTATTTTCACTCTAAAACATGATTTTGAAGTAATTAAGAATCGTATCGCCCTGTAACTTGGAATGTATGTCCGATTTATGATCAGAAATGTAAATCTGCAAGAAAATCTGCTTTCAATTTTTTTTCGATGTTGAGGGCGTTCCCTGGAAAGATCACATAATATACCTTTAAAATACAAATCAAAATAATGTTCTTTTTTATTTGTCTTTTAATGGAAGCTAAAAAGGGATTTTTTGGATCTCCACTGGCTTCCTGTTCGCGAAAGGATTCATTTCAAACTTCTTCTTTTAACTTGGAAAGCTTTGCATGGCACTTCACCAACTTATATTGCTAATCTTCTTGTACCATATCATCCATAACGTACTCTCCGGTCATCTGATAAACTTTTACTTGTTGTTCCACGGACTACTTCTTCATTTGGAGATCACGCATTTTCGGTTGCTGCACCAACTCTCTGGAACTCACTACCTTATAATTTAAGATGCTGTGATTCACTTGACTCTTTTAAGAACTTGTTAAAAACAAAATTATTTGACTCAGTTTATAATTGATTTCCTTGTATATACATGAACATGTATATGCAAATCATCCTTGTTTATGTATTTTTCATGTTAATTTGTATTTTTGTTTTATATGTTGCGCCTCGGAATAGTTTTACCTAGATTGACGGCGCATTATAAATGCCATTATTATTATTATTATTATAAATGCCATTATTATTGTAGAGAGATCATGATCATCATATCATCGTACATCTTCATTGCAATTACAACATGAGCAGGGGCGTAAGAGGTTGGTTGTCAGGGGGGGGGGGGGCATAGCCAAAAAATTCCTGGTTAGAATAATTCCGTCCCTTTTTCGTAAAAGGTTGCCCCAATTTTTTCCCAGTCAGTCACCTCGTGAATTTCACGTAAGTGGTGGGGGGGGGGGGGGGGGGGGGGGGGGGGGGGGGGGGGGGGGGGGAGGGGGGGGGGGGGGGAGGGGGGGGGGAGGGGGGGGGGTCAAAAAATTCGCACGGTCACAAAATTTCGCACGGTCACAAAATTTCGCAGTACAAAAAGCACAACAGTCAACAATTTGATGACTGTTGTGCTTTTTGTACTGCGAAATTTTCTTTCTTTCTTTCCCTTTCTTCTTTTCTTTCTTTCCCCTTTTTTTCTCCTTTTCTTTTTTTTCTTCCTCCCTTTTTCCATTCTTTCTCTCTTTTCTTTCCCTTTCCCCCTTCTTTTCCTCTTTTCCCTTCCCCCCATTTTTCCTGGTGGGTAGGTTTGAATTTCCTGCTGAGCACCTTCAGGGGGGGGGGGGGGGGCACAGTGCCCCCTGCCCCCCCCCCCCCCCCCCCGGCTGTTACGCCACTGAACATGAGTTTAGCTGTAGATCTTCGATGTTTATACCCTATTCTTACCACAAGTGCATCGTGGGAAAAAAAACCCTATAGTTGGCTGGTTTTCCCGTAATGCATTGTGGGATATCTTTAAAATCTTTCTTTCGGATTATAATTGTTATTATGGATAGGCCCAGCCGCCCAGTTAATGTAAGCATCGGTTTTTATTTTAAACAAACATCATTGATGAAAGACACTTGTGAAAAGCTGCCATGCGTAGTATTTGATGATAAGATTATCTTAATCAAATCACCACAGCGCAGTTGTTGTCAATCAGTTTTACCATGTCTATACAGCAGCTTTTAGTATATGTCCCTTAGTATATGTCAATAAATCGTTTCTGATTTGTATGGCTAAAGTTTTTTCCGCATTGTGACATGCGGTCACCTTTCCTGGTGAGACGTATACAGTGTAAGATACTGTTTTCCATAAAGTTCAAACTTCATCTTTAAAGGAGGCGCCGCCGTAGCGGGCGCCCCCAAAACCCAAAACAAAACAAATTCCTGATTCTTTTAGAGAAGGCCAAGGACAACGCTTCTTGATACCAAACGACTGAGTGTATTTTCAATTACTTATTGAAAGTAAACGCTTCGTCGGAGAGCTCAAAGTCTCTAATGGTCGGTGTCTATTTCATCGATAATCAAGCTAATGGTCTGATAGGAATAAATAAATCAACAAAAATAGATATCGCGAATCCTTTCCCTTTAGCCGTTGTGGCTCTGTAGAACAGGGTTTTGTTACCTTGGCCTTATCGACATTTTATCCAGGGCGTCAACGTGGTCTTCACAGGCGCAATGTATTGGAACTTTATGATAGAAATGTATACAGTTTGGTAGGAAAAAGGGTTACTGTTATGTAGCATTCTTGTTATATTAAACAATTGATTTGATTATTATTTGATATCAACTATTAACTTTCGCGCCAAGTGTATTTTTAATTACTTATTGAAAGTCAACGTTTCATCGAAGAGCTCAAAGTCTAATGGTCCGTGTCTATTTAATCGATAATCAAGCTAATGGTCTGATTGGATTAAACAAATTAACACAAATGGATATCTAGAATCCTTAGCCGTTATGGCTGCGTAGAATAGGTTTTTCAGCGCGTAGCAACTGTATGATATTACTTCTCATAATAAAACAAACCTGTACTGGTATAATGATATCAGTACAGGTTCATATTATGTTCATTACGCTCGTTGCAGAGATCAACTTAATTTCTAGCAAGGTCACATCATGGATACAGTGTGTATTTGGTACTTCAGCATAGTGTTAAATAGGGCCACCTTAACGTCAAATACACTTGATTTCGTTGGTTCACAGAGGCCACACACACCATTAACGCACAATCCTGTCAACCATTCATAACAGCTGAAGCATAACTATTTCCAATTATCTGTACGCATCCTGTGAAATATTTAAGACCGGATGGTCGAAACGTTGGGATAATAAAAACTTTTATACATCGTAACAATCACCTTTCCTTGTTATTATGGATATTCTTTTTTTTTTGGTTGTTTTTTTGGCCTATTTCCGATTTTTCGGATCATTTTGTGGAAATTCACTTTTGTTGTATTTAAAAATCCCATTTTGTTGCCTTATTTGGTCAATAAATCAAAATATATTTCAGATATCCAAAAACAAACAAAAACGTGTCCCGGGTAATTTTCAGATTATTTTGTTGTTGTTACCTTGTTAGAACCTGAAGACTGGTCAACATTCTCGTTTTTTATGATTTTCTCCAAATGGTCCTTTTTAGAGCAATTTCATGTTCATGGTTATATATTGAACCCTTTCCTTCAGAAGGAAAATATGGAATATAATATGAATAATGTCGACGTTACGGCAGTTCTACGGAGGCTATACCTGAGAGTCCCCCCCCCCCTTAACACGTAAAGGATAGGTCGCGTCAAGGCGCGAGGTGTTAGTGCGTGGTTTCATGCGTTTTAGCGAGTTTCCGATCTGCGCCTCCGCTTAGGGAGCGATCATTAAATATCATTTATTACATTTTTCCCCACAAATTTGAGGGGGGAATCTGAATTTTATTTCAAGCACTGAGGGGTTAGCCGAATTTGTCCCCATGCAATTGGTAACATTTTGTGTAATAGCAAATATTTTCGCGCTGCGCGCATTTTTTCAGTCACTTTTTCCAAATTCTTCATTTTTGGAGCTGAGTTACACTACACTGTATAATGGGTACATGACATGACCATATTGTTCCGACCACTGAAACGCTGTTTTACACTATTTTTGCCATGATATAGAGGCACATTTTGGCTTTAACGAGCTTCTATCCAAACTCATTAATTATGGGGTCCACATGCGCGCTGCGAAAATGTTCTATCTTGCGGTCCTAATTCCTTGATTCCCCTTGTCAAATGAACGCACAGTGCCAATCGGCCCCCAATTATCGCATACATGGTATAGGCCTATTATAGGACCTATGCTATTATAGTAGGCTGATGATATACGACTGTTCTTGTGTACAATGTCATGACATAAATTGCCCGCTTAGAAGCGCTATTAATTCGCTCTGGTAAACCTATTGTTATCAATACTTCGAGAGGATTACCCAGTGCATATATTTAAATTCGGGGCTAACTGCATGGGTAAGTTTCCATTATGTTGCAAATTACATCTACGCTCATGCGTGTAAACTACTCAATGAGCGTTGCAATACTGTACAGCCGGGTGGTTGCACACAAGAATTATGTCATATATAGCAACCAGCTTGGATGGAAGCAAGCGCGAATATTTAAATTTGTTGACGGTTTTTAGGGCATCAATTTATAGCGCTGCTAAGCGGGCCTTGTAACCTAATGCAGCCTGTTGAGTATTTTTCATTAGGTACCGTTTATCATTTATGCTGGAGGGGTGGTTGGGTAAAACTGTAGGGGGTGTGGTCATGTAACTTTCATATGCTGAAATAGGGGAACTTTTTATTCTTAAAGGGGTGGGGGCGGGTTTGTAACTTAAATATTTCAATTGAACTATAAAGATGGTGGTGATTGGGGTGATTTAAGAGCTTTTCTTTGGCGCTTCGCGCACATTTTCAGGCCTCT